>PVKM010018845.1:0-24719 GCA_004027735.1 Carollia perspicillata | reverse complement strand
TTCATTATTTTTTTTGCTGCTCTGCTTGGGTGTTTTTTTCTGCCTTGTCCTCCAAATCACTGATTCAACACTCTGCTTTATATAACCTACCATTTATTCCTTTCAGTGTATTATTTATCTCAGCTATAGCATTCTTTATTTCTGACTGTTCCTTTTCTATAGTTTCCATGTCTTTTCTTATGTTATTGAGCATCCTGTAATTGCTACTTTCAACTTTATGTGTTTTAACTTGCTCGCCTTCATTTCATTTTGCTCTTATGAAGAATTCTTTTGTTCTTTCCATTGGACCTTGTTTCTTTGATTCCCTTTTTGATTGACTTTTTGTGTTTGTTTCTATGTATTTGAGAAATCAGCACAGACTCTGGGGTAGACCTATGTCACACTGTCACAAGCTGACTGTGACTGGCCCTAGGCAACATGTTGGAGATATCAGATTTACACATTATGGCTCCCTCTGCTGGACCTGGGTGTGTGCCAGAAGAACCAGACTGACCCCAAGGTCAGCTTTTACCATCATGGGACCTGTGGGAGGGTCTACTAAAGTCTCAGATTTCCCAACTATCTGTCTTCTTGCAGACTTTCTGTGAAGCTTAATCACTGAAAGTACCTCGATCTGTACTCCTCAGCAGCCCAGCTTAAGCTCCATAGTGTGGGGCAAGAGGGATTCCTGCAGGTGAGGCTATCACTTCCCTCAGACTGATGCCACATAGAAGGGAGTGCTCTGCCTGAGAAAGGTGACTTCTGCAATATGGAGAATGATGCAGAACATTCATTCTGCATCATTCCCCATATGATGGAGGCTGACCCTTCAGGTCTCTCCCCAGAGCCACCAAACCCAGACTCTCCTCATGAGGCTCTAGTCCACTCTGTCTCCTTCTGCCAGGGCCCAGAGTAAGTGGCTCCAAACAAATTTTTTTTGCAACAGCCTATTAAGAGGTTCTCTGTGTTTCTAGCCATCTCTCCCTGCCACACAGAAGCCATGCTACTTTTCATACCCAGATGTTATTTGGGACCTTTTCCAGGTCTGGTGCTGTAGACTGGTGTACTGACCTTGGGGACACCCTCTCACCACAGAAATATTCCTTTGGAACTCTAGCTGCCACCTGTGGGAGCCCAGCCAGCCCTCTCACACTGCTGGACTTCCTACCATTCTCATTCGTGGTTATGTGGTTTCTTCAATAAATCCTTGGTTATAAGGCTTTTCTCCAGCTATTGTTCAGTTGGTTATTCATGATATTTTTCTATAATTTAGTTGGAATTCCAGTTTGGTCCTAGAAGGAGGTTAGTGTAGATTCCACCTCCTCTGCCATCATCCAGGATTCTTATTCATCAAATCTTAAACTGGTGGTCCTGCCAGCTATTAGGGAAGTTATAAACTATGATATTTTATCTGGACTATGACATCTCCAAGAATATAGATATTAGTAAATTAGGAATTAAAAGTAGGTATCTGGAATACCATATGAAGAATTGACTTCATTACTCTTTAAAATTTGTTGAAAGTTCTTTTGGAACCTAATGTGTGATCAATATTTATAAATGTTTTAAGTCCCTTTAAAATAATATACATTTGAACTATATGTTGGCATGACTTCTCCCTGTATACATTTTTTTTTAATGAAACCACTGTTTAAATCTATGGGATCCACAGTAATAAGTCGTCCTTGATCCATCAGGTTTGTATATAGTGATGTGTTAAATTTTCCAAATGACTGAGTACTTGCCAATTCCTTCTTGTACTGTTGTTTTACTTTAAATACTTTGACACTATTTATGGTTGTAATCACTTACATGACATCTTCTTTTATAGTTACAGAGTATTCCTTTTCATCCTTATTAATGTTTTTTGCCTTCAAATTTCTTTTTTCAGAGGGCTAATTCTGTTACATTAACTTTTCTCTTTTCTGGTTTTTACCTCTTCATTAAACCTTTTTATGCAGCTTTGTTTTATGCCTCTCATAATGACACAGCTTTTTGTAATCTTTTCTGATAATCCCAATCTTTTAATAGATAAGTTTTATTTGTTGCTTTAATTATGATCTCTGACATATGTGGACTAATATATCTATATTCTTGCTAATCACACCTTTTGTTTATTTTTGTGTCTCGTATGCTATCTGTTGATTGAGATAGAATTCTACATTCCATTTTTTTCCTTTTTGGTGTGGAAATTGGAGACAAAATTTCTGTAATCTCTTCAAACATGCCTTAATCTCAAAGAATGTCAAGGAGTTAGCATGGATTCCCTCTAATTAAACACCCTATCTTTATCATTAAGCTATTGTAGTTTTACATTTTGTTATTCATCTTTTTAATTATAAATTTTGAAACTATTATCATTTTGCATTCACTATTTACTTCCATGAATCTTTCATAATTTTGTGTACTCATCATTGTTTCTTTCTTTGGTGTCACCTTTAGTCTACCTGAAAAAAATGTTAATTCTTTTGGTGAGTGTGTCTAGGTGGTAACACTGCCAAGGGTGGTAGGTACAAATTGATCTTTATTTTGAAATAATTTTTTTTATCAAGATTAAAAATTCTAGATGAACATTTCCGTCTCTTCAACATATTGATATGTTTACTGCATTATCTTCTAAAATCTATTGTGTGACTGACAAATATTCTTTTGTATTTTAACTGTCACTTTTTGGTTAATAAGCTTTTTTTCTTGCCAACACCTCTTTATCTGACTATTAAATTATGAAAATTTTAAAATTACCAAAAACTTGGGAAAATTAACAGTAAACATAGATTCACAATTAACATGTACTGTTCTTGCTCTGTCACAGTTCTGTCAATTTATCCATTTCTCTATTTATTAAAAAAAAATCCTCAAAATTGAAACATTTATAAGTAGCAAACAATAGTACACTTCCTTCCAAACACTTTAGCATGTATATTATATTAACTAGACTTCAATATTTGTATTTATTTTGTTTTTTTCTTCTGATAAAATTTACAATGAGATGTTCAACTATTAAGTATATCATTCAACCATTTTTCTTTAAGTTATTTACCTATAAAACCCAAATCTTTATCAAGAGATGGAATGTGACCATCACCCTGGAACAAAAAAAAAACCTCCTCTGAGGAGAGGAGGGAGACTTTATTATCTTAGGATATTTCTAAGGAGGGAGAGATTCCCTGTTTTATACAGGTCAGGAAACAAATTTGCCTTCCGACCTGGAGGGCTACATTAACTCTGGCTTCTGGAACTGTTTGCTCTTCACACATCCTTGACGAGATACTCTGGGGCATGTGGCAAACCATGGAGAATTGCCTCCCAACCAACTGACCTGACACAGCAGATCCTGGCAGTCCCCCCATGAGGACACCACTCCGCCAGCCATGACGATTACTGGGACCACTGGAGGCTAGGACAACATTCACTCAATTGGTCTCCTTCAGTATTTAACAAGCTTCCTAAACCGTAATTATTTTAACTTTCCCATAATCCCTCCTTACAGTGCAAGTCACTGTGCTTGCATGAGAGGCCTGGCTTTCACACAAGAGGTACAGTCCCAAGGACACACACGTTGGCCCTGAAGAAAAGGCATTTACAGTTGTCGAGATTCCTAAGAGGAATATAGCAGCCAGGGGTAAGGTGGGCCTTTGGCTGACCTTATAGTTCTCAGTTCTGTTCATTGCTGATGGGGTTTGGAAAGAGGTGGGGACAAGACAGTCTCTCCAATCTGACCTCTTTGGCCATGATGTTCAGATGGCATTTGTCACCACCCCACCCCACCACTGAATGACTGAGAATCAGTGTTGGGACATTGTCCAGAGACATTCTGCATGGGATGTGCAGATACTGGCACCAGCCCCTGATTCCTTGTATCTGAAGCTGAGTGGCAGACTCAGCATCCAAGTGGTGGAAGACCCAGACAAGATGGTTTCATCTTAGAAAGAAGACTCAGGGCAGCTCTGGAAAGACAGATATCATTAATACCTCTCCAACTCCCATACCTCCTGGGTGTTCCCTCCTCAGGTGCCTGGATCTTTGCTCTTCCTTCACTGTTATGAAACCTGTGTGTACCACTTTAATGGCTACAATTTCCTCTTTCTTTCTAATAATCTATTGTCACTCAGACTTTTCATCAAGAAGAATCAGATACAAGCCTGGCAAAAGCATTTCCAAAAAATAAAATCAAAATTAAATCTGAATCACCTGGGAACTCTGAAAACTGCGCCCTCCAGGCTGGTTGGGCAAAGTAGGAGGCATCATTTCCAGCAAGGGTCAGAACAGAATCCAGAATTGTCAGAATTGGTCTTTGTAAGAACAATGATCCCCCACCACTTTTGACTTGGTCACAATGCAGGAAGGAGCTGATCTCCCATTTCTGCCTTCCTTGGGGATGGCTGCCTTCAGTGCCCAAAAAGCCCTAACAGAGAAGGGTGTGGACAGGAGGAGACAAGGTCACAAAGTTAGGTGATCAGAGAATTGGGTGTAGCTTCTGATAAAGGGCACATCATTGTCAGACTGCAAATGGTCAAGCCAGCCATGCAATTTGCAGATTTTCTAGAATTTCCTGGGCTCCTCTTTCAGCTTTGGAGAAGGCTGATGTGGGAGAGAAATGATGCAAAGCAGTGAACACAAACAGGTGACACAAACTCCATCAGGTCACCCCCCCATCACTGTCCTCTCTGCTCCTGAGTCAGAGCTCAAATAGAAAGAGGCAGTTACAGTCTCAGACTTGGTCTCCAGTGACCTAAGTGCAGGTAAATAGCTCAGGTGCACTAGGAAATAGCCCAGTTGCCCTTCTACCAGGACAGCAGCTGTATGTGTCACTGTCACGCAAGTATCAGGGAGCTGACTGCATGGGGAGCTAAGACAGTTGTACTGATGCCTGGTGTCTCTGCTAAAACATTCTGATTGTGGGTGGGTTGGGAGGTGAAATCAAGGTAGATATTCTGTGGTTGTGTATCTGAAACCACAATGTCAATGAAAGAAATGTCACTGAAAGAAAGACTCTGAAACTGCAGATTTGTGGAACAAAGTTCCCCAAGTATCTCTATGACTTCATAGAAACAATAACTACATGACAGGAAGTCTTCCATGTGCAATTGTAAAATGAGACAGAATGAAGTATCTTCTCTTTTAGAGACAAAAAAGCAGCCAGATGACTCTGTGAATTTTGAAGATGAAATACTTCCTGTGACCTGTAAAGGGAAGAGGGGGCTGTTAATTAAGAGGAAATTGGAACAAGGTAGGTTTCAAGGTTTACTTTAATTTGCAACCGCTTTGTGAAGGAACCACGTAAAGTAATTGAACCCATGTGAATTTCCTGTCATTCAAGGCATTGAGGCCCCACTGTGGCTTGAAAGAAGAAGGAAGGGGTCCCTAAGTTGATATTTTTACACTGTAAGCAGTGGTGCATATTAAGTGCTCACCCCCACGTGGAAGTGCCCATGAGGATGCCCAAAGAACCAAAGAGACTTGCAGGATTGTCAGTCTCTGGGTAGAAAATACTGCATTTTCTACTTTGAGTCACTGATAACAGGGAAGAGGCCCTCAGCCTCCACGTTCACATCCTGTATCCCATCAGGGTGATCACCACCAGGACAGGGTGTTAGACGTAGTGAGGAGACCAGAGTTTAGAATCAGAAAACCTGATCCCAGCCTCAGCTCTGCTGACAGGGACAGTGTGAAGACTGGGACTTGCCTGAGCCTGAAATGTCCTAAGAAATGGAAAATAATTCCAAGCCTGCCTCCTGCTGTGACTTTGAGATTATGTTTATATATGAATATAGAGTGTTTTGTGATTTTAACATTATAAAACTTTTTACTTATTGTATATATGATGAACTTCATATCAGATTATTTTTAATATGGCTATGAGAATACTAATATAAATAAACATTTGTATCATAACTATTTTTTAAACAGCTTCCCTGAGATATAACTCACATATGTATAATTCACCATTTAGAGTATAGAATTCACTGTTTTTTTATTTTGTTCATTCACAAGATTATAAAACCATCATCACAGTCTAATTTTAGAACATTTTGTCCCTGATAAAGGAAACCCGATGCCTCTCACGTGTCAGTGCCCATCCTCTCCCCAGCTCATTGCCCACCCTGAGAAATGATTAATCTACGTTCTGATGTAGAAATCAGCCTATTTAAGGATTTTATCTCAATTGACTCATATAACATCTGCCTTTCTGTCACTGGTTCCTTCACTTAGCCCAAAATTTTTAAGGTTCATACACACAGTGCCATGTATTATATTTCATTCTTTTTATTGTCATATGTGAGCCATAATATGGATATCCAATATTGCATTTATCCTTCAGTTAGGGTTTTCTCATTCTTTAGCTATCATGAATAATACTATTTTGTGTGAAGTTTTTTTTGTGTGAACATATTTTTCAAATTCTTTTTAGTATGTACCCTGGAGTAGAATTGTAGAATTATATGGTATTTCTATGTTTATCTTATTGAGAAAAAAAACAAATTTTCAAAGTTTTGCACCAGCTTAATTCTCACCAGCAAAATCTGAGGGTTCCAATTTCTCTGCACTTTCACCAACACTTGTTATTGTCTGTCTTTCTGTAGTGGCCACCCTAGTGCTTAGACTGTAGAATTTGATTGTGGTTTAATTTCCTTTTATCTAATGATAATGTTGTTAAGTATATGAATATTTTTTACATATCAGTTAAATTTTCTATTGATTAATATTTAACAATTATTTTAGTATTGGCTACCCATGATTTCAAGGATGGAAAAATATCTGCTCAGTAATGATGGCAAAGTCAAAGAAAATTGTAACACAGGACATGGATATTGCCTTAGTGCCATTGTGAGCACCAGGGCCCCTACTGAGATTTTAATTTAAAGCAACAAATCTTCTTGGAGGGAATTTACAGGCTGGGTTTAGGGGTCCTGAAGCATGAAAGGGGAGGTCAGAAGCTCCTGGTATTGATCTTGAACCCAGATGGGTGACATCAGATCCAAAGTTGTGGGAGGCCAACCTCTGAGCTCTGAGGACAAAGAGGTGTCAGGATCAACGTATCTGATCTTACAGGAGCCACAAGGAAGTGCATAAGAACTGAAGGTGCAAACTGGCTCACCCCCAGGGAATTTGAAATCAGAGGAGGCAACAAAAAAGCAAATAACTGGAGGAACAGCCTGACCTGCGGTGGAAAGCCCCTAAACTTTCTGATAAAGGTATTTCAGTGACAGGGGCAGGAGGTGTCTTTCTTTGTTGTGGTCAAAGATGAAGTCACTACTTGTTCACTAAATATATGTTGACTTGTGGCTGGAGCCTTGAGGCCCCAGACTTTATTCTTTTCACAAGAAAGAGGTGCCCCACACTCATACCTCAGTACAAGGGAACCCATCCATTTGTCAAAGGGGCTCTGTTGGTATGCATGAAAGGGCTTGGAGGAGGGAAAGATCATTCTGACCCAGGTGCTTGTAGGCAACTTTAGGCACTGAAAGAAAGAAGACTGTCTACAGTCAAACAAACTAGTGGGCAGAACACACTCCAGAGAAAGAGAGGTGTAAATCCAGAACCACAATTAACATGATCTGAGTTGAGATAAACAGAGTATGTGAGATACAGCATAATCCATCAATTGGTGTTGTTGGCAGAGAGATTTAATGTCAAGCTAAGGAGTTTAAACTCATAACATGGACAGTGTAGCACCAGGGAGTCTCCTGAGATGTGAAATGACATATTTAAAACACTATTTCAGACAACATGGGGACTTGAACTGACTTCACCGTCTTTCAGCCCAGGAAACGTACAGTCAACCTGCAAGGCTGAGCTCCCATGTCACTCCTATCTGAGTGTTCCCTGACTGACCTGCTCTGGTCACCCCTTCCCTGGGCCCCCTGAACTCTTGAGTAAGGCTCTTCTCACACTGTCTTTTTCTTATTTTTCCGTGGATTCCTTTTGTCTTTCTAGACCCCCATGGGGTTTGTGCTTTATGTGCCCAACATTATCCAGGTGTCTGACACCTTGTAGGTGTGGGACTCATGTGTTGGTCGAATAAGCCTGATGAGAGAAGGCAGGTCTGAGTGGCACTGGTAGGAATGGAGAGGGGGTGAGACGTGCCAAAGAGATTGTGAAGGAAAACCTCTGAAAAGTTGTGAAAAAGCACATGAGCAAGGAAAACCATTCTAATGATGTGTTTCTGGGTTCTGTGGGTGGATCTAGAAGAACAGGTGAGGAGAGGGAGGTGGTTTCTCAGTTAGACAACTGGGCTTTGAGGTGACAGTTGGACACTTGTGTAGAAATATTTATAAGGAGGTTGGAATGCCAGGCTCAGAAAACTTAAACACAGACTAAACATCAACTTGGATCTTTTTTCTTTCAGCTTAAATATATCCAAGCACCTCCCATTACACGGGAAATCAAGAAAAAGGTGATTATTACTTTATACAAGTTCTTATTCATACTGATTTTATATATACTACATCATTTTTATGGTTTCTGAGTTGCATAATTAACTTTGTTTCTTTTTCTCCTCTCCTTTCCCTTTATTTTATTTTTGTACATATGCATGTATGCATGTATGCATGCATGTATGTATGTATGCATGTATTTTGTGTGCCTTCAGAGTTGCTCCACTGAACACCAGGTTGTATGCAAGGTTATCTTGAATTGTAAACCATTTCAAAAGGGATGATAAGGAGTCATCAAAATAGATCTCATAGCTGAGTTTTAGCTATAGATGTAGATGTGGTAAAGTTGTCAAAGTTGTAAAAGCAAACATTATGGAATACATAAAAACATTTTTAATTAGGTCATAAGGTCATCTTCAAGTCAATCCCAGATTTTTTTGATAAAGTTACTATTTTCTAACTTTAATGAAATCTAATGAAGAAAAAGTTTGCTCCCCATCATCCAGATGAATCCATCTAGTAGATCATCTATCTAGGGACAGATATGAAACCACATACGATTTCATGAGAGAGGAATCTAAGAACATATTTCTCCTCTGGTTACTTACATACTCTTTCATCCTTCAATAAAACATACACACAGACAAACAAAATTCCTTCTCAAGCAGAAATTATTGGCAAATTTTCAATGAGGATGGTGCTGTTGGGGAGGGACCCTTGGGAGATGGATGTAGCTCAAGTGAGGGACACACCTGGAAAATTGTTTCCTTTGATGCCCTCCTTTAGCTCCACCTCAGGGGCTGTGCAAGCCTCCCTTCTATCTGTGAAAGTTGTTTCTCATTCTGTGGAAGAAGGCTGTGGAGGCAACAAACACACACCTAATATGAATGCACATTCAGGACAAAGTGGTAGTTTTTACAACACTGGGTATGAATGAGAACTTGAGAAGGAGGGGAAGGTGTGAGGTGCCATTCGCACACACTGCAGGTAGAAACAGCCGCCCAGAACATTCACAGAATTCTATGTTAGCTTATGCAGAGCTGGCCACTGGGACTTCATCTGGTAATGGGAATGTGAGGTCCAGGCCTTTACATTACCTGATATTCTGGGTCTTTGAACACTCAGACATTGGGACATTTCACCCCCTGGGTTTAGTAAAGAGAAATTACTGTTGGATCTAGTCAGCGACTACTTTAAAGTCTCCACCATTCTCCATGGGTATAGAGTTACTTTATCTGGATTACCTGAAGAAGATAGCAACTTCCACCACACTGGTTCTATCCTTATCTCTGGGTGCAACACTTTGCAGCACCAGGTTCAATTTTTCATACATTTTCTGTCTTTTGATCAAGAACCAAAGTGACTCAAACTGGCAGATCTCAGGATACATTACCACATTGGTGGGTGCTCTGTACCTCCCAGATTTTCTCTTGTTGGTGGAGCCCCTGGTTCCTGGAAATTTCATTGTCAGTTTTGGCACCACATGGCAGCTTTCTGTCATCAGATGAGGGCCACTTATACTTTCTGGTGACCGCTGCTGTGTGTTGTCTTGTAATCTGAAACAATCAGCCAGAACAATAATTTATTATATGCTAATGTTTACTAAAAAGATAACAAATGTTCTCTTTTCCTAAGTGGAACAATACTTACTTATTTACTCATTCAACATATTGTTGCTGAGTGCATAAAAATGCCTGATGTCCACGAAGAAGATTGAAATAATATTCCTGAGCTGGAGGATTGTTTGGGTTTCAATGATCTGTTACATAACAATAACTACTGGGGAGCAGAGACTCTAGAGTACCCAAGAGACAGGCAGTGACATGACCATTTCTCAGGTCACTTATCAGTGGATCACCCTAGTCTGTGACCTCTCTGCCCTGGGTGGAAATAAAAGCTGAAGCTGCCTGATGGGAAGGAGGCCAAGTCATTCTATTGAAGCTATAAAAGCACTGCAAGTGTAGTGGGCAGTGGTTGGTTTCCTGTGAAAAGTCAGGTAGGTGCCATCTTGGGATTTGGATGAGTGGAGGGCGGTGTGACCTTGTGGAAGAAGAATTGGAGTATGGAGGACCTTGCATTCATTTTATCATTAGGGAGGTGGTTTAAAAGAGCTGCAGGTGGTGGTGGATTTCTTCTCTGGGACGTGTGCATGGTTCCCAGGACCCTGAATAAGAGATGGTGATGCAGAGGGTCCTGTTGTACTGCCAGTAACCAACAGTCTGGGGGAGGAGAAAGCAACTGTTCCAGGAAGAGTACCCTCACTCCTGTTAATACTAATGTTTCCTAGGATAGATATTATAGGCCAATTCAACACTGACTTACAAGATCCTCATGCATTAGTAACCACACTGGCTCAGTCTAAATCTCAACTTAGGCTGTACTGGAATGACCTGAAGACATTTGGAAAATGACATTGCCTGAATCCCACTCTAGACAAAATGTTGATTTAACCATTCTGGATTAGGACTTGAATATTAGAATTGTTAAACAGTCTCCAGATGATTTTTGTACGTAAGTTACTCATTTGACAATTTAAGGAGAATGCCAATGCCTAAGCCCCACCCAGATCAATTGATCAGAATCTCAGACATTGGAACCAGGACATTATTACTTTATATGATCCCCTCTGACAATTCAAATGTGCAGATGGGCTAAGAAACAAAGAGCCAAAGGGATAAGAGTCTGGTCTTGATTAAAAGATTGGAGATGCAAGATTCTTATGCACTGGCTATATTTGTCATTTCCTTGTCCCTCTGGGAAGAGGGTCACCACTTTCTGGAGAGTGAGAGGGACTGTGAGTCCCTATGATGAGAAGGAAATTGTTTCAGGCCTCCATGCTGGAGCAGTCTCTGTCTCCACTGCGTATGTGATTCAGGATTCTCCCAGGACACTGAATGGGAGCTCTTGACAAGATGTCCCTTGGTGATGCGTGCATCAGCCTGCAGTGTCTATGGTGTTATGGATGAGATACAAGACAAATTCACATGGACTACTGAGTCCTGTGGAGGAAGAGGGATGTCACAGCCACTCTCTCAAGGGGAGAGCATGCCAACCCTTGTCTTGACAAGTTTTTATTGGATTCAATTTACACAGGAATACAGGTAAGGTTCATTAATCATTGTCAGGCAGTAAGGATCAAACAATAGATAGCATACAAAGAACTATGAGGGCTTATTCTGAGTCAGGGTCTGTTAGCTAAAGGGCTACAAAACTTTGGGAAACAAACTCATCTCCTGCTTGGACCCTTATCATTTAATTGAGGGCATTCTCAGCAGAGCAGGTTTCACAGGATTTTATATATTCTTTCTTAGGCCTGATGGCCTGGGGGACCGGACCTTTCCAGCACAGGGCGGCACCACCCTTTGTCATTGTGTCAGGCTTAAGTCAGTCAGGGGAAGTAAGGCAGCCCAGAGATTAGGAGACTTGTCACAGACAGAATGAGGACTCAGGCTACGTCAAAGCAGAGGGGCGATGGTTCCTCACCCCCTTTTACTATAGCCCCCCAAGTCCTACCTTGGGGCTGCCCCGTGATCATGCATGTCTTAGGTCATTCCCCTCTTGGGGAATCTTATCCATCATTGGCTAACCAATCAAGCACTTGGGGCCAGTCAGGGTGAAGAAAAAGGAGCAGAAGTGGCACTCCTGCCAGGGAGATAAGCTTTGTCTTAAGGCACTCAGCCTTAGCCACACGGGGGTTACAACTTCTGAAACCAGGCAGGGTGGTTCCCAACATCCTTGGTACTTGCACTTTCTCATACATGGATATTTTTTAAATTAAAAGAAATGACCTGAATCCTGATTCCCCCAAGTTAAGACTATTTACCCACAATCCCCGAACAAGATTCGAAATAAATCGTAGTGGCTTTTATCTTTATTACTTTCTACATTAAGAGACATTACATAGCTCTGTTCCAAATTACTCTTACTCCGCCCATTGGCTTCAAGAAGGACCTTTCTGTTCTTTGTGTATTGTTAACTGAAATATAATACAGACTTTGAAAAACAGACCACTTTTCTTTACTTATTAGGGTGGTTCAGTTCATTAGGGTCTCAGCATCCTTGTTTGCCACGGACCCTACAGAGACAATGGAAGCAACACTGGAAACTTAAAAATTACTGTGAGAAGGAGTGGGGATAGTTTTTATTTGCAATAAGAAAAAGTGTGTAGACCCAGGCTAGATTCTCAGGTTTGCTGTGGAAGGTATAGTTTTATGAAATGGAAGCATCAGGAAAGAACATGTAGTGGGTGTGGGGATAGGAGAACACATTAAGTTTAGACTGCATGAGTTTGGGGTTGTGATTCAAGGGCCCAGGAGGAGACACTGGGTGAGAACAGGGATGTGCATGAAGGCAAGAGACAGGCTAGACAACTGGGAGCTGGAGACATAGCAGTGGAACTGCAGCTCTGAGAGTGATTTGACCATTTGGGACCGACATTAATAATGGCCAAAGATGGAAACCAGAGGGATTCCATCTAAATGTTGGAAGATAAGAAGGACAGGAAGAAAAAGTGATACAGCAGTGTGGCTGAGGGTGTGATCCCAGGAGAGATGGCATAGACCACACATGTTTGGAGAAAGCAGAAGGGGTCACAGTAGAGAAAGATGGATGCTGTCATCCCTGCCTCCTCCTGCTCTTTAACAGCCCACTTCCCTCCCACCCAGCACTCATCAATGGGGGGGGGCAGTCTCCAAGCCAATCTCATTTGTGTCACCTCAGATGGTCACAGGAGGGGAGGAATTTCTCCAATAGACCATGGAATAGACAGGATGTTTCTATCTGGGATAGAACAACACTCAAGTGGTTCTCAAACTACCTGGATTTTCTCAGAAGGCAGAACCAGGAAAGCAAAAGGAGCTGATATAGTTCCTGATTGTTCCTCATTCATATGTAAATACTGACTTTCATTTTAAAAACAGACAACCAAGTGTTTTTTTTTTTGTTGTTGTTGTTGTAATCACCTCCTGTTCACGCTGTTGATGAGGGTGGGATGTCCACCAGACATTTGAGGGATGCAAAGTAATGGCATCTATCACTGCACAGATGGATTGACTGGTGTTATTAGTCACATCTACTCCCAGACTGAGGAAGAAGGGCAGAGCCAGACCCACAGGCCTCACCGAGGTTGCCTTAGGTAACTGAGTAGACAACCAGGGACTGGGAGGGTGAGGGGGATCCAGTTTTTCCATAGGAGGCTGTGTGTGGTTGGTCTATGAGAAAAATTCCACAACTGACAGAGAACTGAAACCTGATATTCCAAGATGGGCAGGTCAGTGATAGTCCCTTGAGGAGGGGCATTATTTAGCTGTGGGACCTTGTCCAGGGGAGCAGGGTGGGTCCTCTAAGACCATCTCAATGTTACCAGATGTCATGGCAGCACCTGACAGTGAGCTTTAATATTAGTCCTTACACTATGTTTTCTTCATTAACAAAGGGCTCAGTCACAGGCCAGTTTTTTGTTATAAATACATGTGTTTTTATGGAACACAGTGTATCTTCATATCTGCTCACACATTTAATTGGGTTTAATGGGTAGGAGTTGTGCTACAAGACTTGGATGCAAATACTGTCAAATTTTATCTTCTCCGAATAAAATTAAATGTAGTTAAAGGCCACATATTGAGACAGGTGACAATACACTTTCAGTTGAGTGCATTGGTGGGAGGAAGGGCACCTCCACATTGTTTATACAACAATGCAGTAGCCACTCTTTGGCCATGCAGAGATGGAGCCTCCAAACCATATATGCCAAGCTGAGTCATGGGGCATCTTCCTCAGGCTTCCAGAGCCAAGGACTTCCATCTTTCCAGGCACCACCTGGCCATATGTCATAGTCTTTCCAACCCAAAGGCAGTGCCACAGGCCCTGGGTCCCTCTGGGTACTGAAGCTACAGTCCAGGAAGCCCTAACAGGCCATTGAACTGATGGGAATCTCACAGCCAAGAACACAGGATGCAGTGCTTTCTCAAAAGTTCATTCCATCTTATTAGTTTCCAACAGTAGTGTTAGTCACTGTGGTGTGAGTGAATGGATTTAGCACTTTATTTCAGAAACTTCTTCTATCTGCAAGGTAATAAGATGATTCACATTCCCATGAAATCATCCTCTTGTTTTGTTGCCTGTGGTTCTGTGTTAGGATCTCTGGTTTAACAGGAAAAAACTTCCCCAGACTGGTCACAAAGACTTCCCTTGAACTTCATGGCAGAACAAGAACCCTTCTTCTGAAACCCCCATTCCGTGCTCTCCCTGCACAACTCAGTGAAACACAGAGGAGTCCCTGAAGGTTCACACAAAGGCCATGAGTCCTAGATTCCCACAGTGCTGGTTGTCAGAAGCTCATGGAGATGTGGTCATTGTTTTATCTTCTAGGTGGAAAACTCAGACAAATGTGTGATCTGCCAGGATGGAGGAAAGCTCTTTGGCTGTGGTACTTGTTCCAAAGTCTTTCATGAAGACTGTCACATCCCACCTGTGGGGACTAGAAGGTTTGTGAGATGCAGACCCCCTCTCTCATTTTATAGACCCTTCTTCCTGCAACGCTCACTCCCTCTGTGGGATTGTTCCTTGTGTCCTGATGTGGACAGAACAGGGCTGGAGGTACAGGGATCAGCAGTATGATCCTGGGAGCTGTTGAAAGATGCTGGCAGCAGGAGGGAAATGTTCTCTCTCTTCTGGGAGGCTGAGGCCAATGGCTGGGTCCTTTGCCTTCAAATGTTACTGTCCTTTCCAGAACTTTCCCAGAACAGACTCCTGTTCACAAAAGTGGAAATGCCAGCTCTTTGTGTTTTGTGTTTATTTAGAAAAGGAAGGATACATGGTCTGGTTTCCTCATTTTGCCATATTCTTAACAGGCTAATGGAGGCCTGAGGCCTCCCGGAGTTAGGGCACAGTCTCGAACACTTTGGCCTGGTGGGTAGGGCTCCTGGTGCCTCAGCAGCTCAGATGGGGAAAGGAGAACCCACCACTCACCCTGACACCACCCTCCACCATCTCACCCCCTATGGCTGCCCTCTATGGGAGCAGGCTCATCACATAAAAATTGTGGATACCCTGGGAGGTGTCCCCTTCATCCTCTGGTCTGTCTAATGACCATTTATGACAGGAGAACAGTGGTAGCCATAGTGACAGTGGATGTTTCTGGTCCTTTCCTTGCTCATTTATATCTGACATTTCAGGAATAGTTGGAAGTGTACATTCTGCAAAGTAGGAGATCTTCGAAGTCGCCAACATTACAGGGAATCTGAGGTCCTGGCAAATCTTATGGGGTCTGAAGAGAAGTTGGTAAGTTGGATTTGAACCCTAAGCATTCTCCTTTCTCCTCACATCTAAGAAGTCATCAATCACAGGATGAGGGGGTGGATGCCAAACAGTGCCTGGTTTTCTGATAGTGCCTCAACCACTCTGCACACTGACCAGACCTGTTTGCAGGAAAATACTCAGCCATTACCTGTTAGTGTCCAAGACGAATACCAGTTTGGGGAACTTCCAGAAGACAGGCGTAGGCATGCATGTGTCTGGGCATGCCTATGAGCTCATTCTCTCCAAGATGTTTTTAATTCACTGCCTCCTTCTTTTGCAGAAATGTGCATTCCTCCTCTTAAATGTCTATGGCCCTTTAGAGAACGACGTTTTCCTAAATATTCCACATGAAAATTATGTGAGTAACAACAACAAACCATCAATACAGGCCACCATAATGTTACCTGACCTTGACATGGGCAACTGTAGGATTTGTGATCTGAGGCCCCCGGGAGGGAGAGCACGAGCTGCCTTTATCTTCACCTTGGATTTCTGCTGGGTTTAATGGGAATCCACAGAAGGCAGTCATTGCACTTTGCCAGTAACTCTCTTATTGATGTATTTCTCACCAGGTTGAAGACGCTTCTCGATGCCAAGAGAAACTTAGGAAGTTGGATAAAATCAAGGAGAGTCTAATTAAGGGAGACTACACCTCTGTGAAAAGTTTTGTGCAGGCCATGGACGAATTCTTTACTGCCCCCAGTGTAAGTGCCTCCCCTGCTTCCACTTCGTTTTCCTTCCGTTAAGTCACTCTGCCTTCATTTCCTGGGGCTGGGAAATTTTAGTTTCTGTCATCTTATGAAAGACTGTATTAGCAAGGGTTCAGGAAGTGAGTAAGTTTTTAAATTCAGGATTTAAACTCACCAGGGAGAGTATCAGTGAGTCAGAAGGTTTCCCTGCAGCCAGAACCCCAGCCCCTGAGGGCTCATTCCACTCTGAAAAGGTGTCAGGTGCCCATTGAGAACAGGCACTCCCTCCCGGCTCCAAACCTAAGGAGAAGATTTTGCCTTAAAGTCATGTTGTTCTTGCGTCTCCCCAAATATACACAATCAGAACTCTCAGAGATCCCAAACTGCAGAGTCCATTGCTTGTGAATGGACTATATACTTAACAGGGAACACAAGAGGGGAATAGTAGTAACAGGGTGAAAGGAAGGTTACTGGTTGTACATAGACATCTGTGATATTTGATTGTAGATTACTTTTCTAATTCTTACTGAAAGAGACAACCCAAGCCTAATGAGTAAGAGTCCTCCAGTGTAGTAATAATTTCCCATTTCTGTCTAGTCAACAAGAAGTAATCACGCTCTTAAGAAACAAGTTACTCTTAGCTGTGTGTGTTTTTAGACTTAACCTGGTTAAGAGTCTCGATCATTGTCAATTGCGAAGTGTCTAATGACACTGATAATGAATGTCATTATCTTTGTTTTTTTTTTTTTCAGTGCAGTGATGCAGAATTAAGTAAGGATGATTTTAAGAAGAAGTTCAAAAAACAATTTGCTATTCAAGGAACAAATAAGAACAGTGCACTGATGTAGTTGATGCTGTTCGTGCTCTGGAAAGTCCCGCTTTCGGGCAGATTTCTTATTTTTTTTTTTTATTATTGCTCAAGTACAGTTTTCTTCCTCTCTCTGCCATCCCTCCCTACCACCCCAACCCTCCCACTTCCTACCCCTGTCTCCACCCTGCCTTGTTATCGTCATGTGTCCTTTATAGTTGTTCCTGTAAAATCTTCATCCTTTCCCCCCATTATCCCCTCCTCTCTCCCCTCTGATCACTGTCAGCCTGTTCTCAATTTCAGTGTCTTTGGTTATATTTTGCTTGCTTGTTCATTTTGTTGATTAGGTTCCAGTTAAAGGTGAGATCATGTGGTATTTGTCTTTCACCGTCAGGCAGATTTCTTATGCCCCTGCTACAATGCAGGTTGCCTTCGATGCCACCTTTTCCCAGGGTATTGCTTTGGGCAAAAAAGATCCACAATCACCTGAAAGTTACATCTCTTTGACCTGGGGGTTTGTCTCCATCCCCAAGGTTGAACCAACCATGTGCAGTGATTATGAACCTGTGTCCCCAGGGACTCCAGCTAGAGCTATTGCCCAGCTGTGAGCATATCCTTGCTTAGCTTTCCCCTCCATGGTATCCTGCTTCCCTTACCCTCTTCCTCCTGAGAGAATTCTCACAATAAATCACTTATTCAAGACACTTTATCTCAGGCTTTGCTTTTAGGGAACCCCCCTTAACATAATGGTCTTAGCAAGCCAGTCCTAGGCATGGAGTTCTGAGCTGGATCACTGTCTAGCCAGATGATTAAAGGCAGAATATTGATAGTACCTGGGGTGCTCAAGCAGTGCAGTTGCAAAAATATTTGCCCAAATGAGATATAGGGGAACAGGTACACTACCTGTTACAATTGTCTAGCATTCACAAAGGAAGAAATAGTAGTAATAAGAATTGTATAGTTTGGTGGCTATTTTTAAGCTCACCAATGTATTAAAAGGAGTACATGGCATGCTTAAATATATTATCACCTACAGCTGGAAGGCACACAGTAAGGAAGGCCTGCCACAGGCCCTAATTTTAAAAATGACAGAACTTCAGAGAATACTGTCAAGTCAAAGTCAAGACCCTGATAAAGGAAGCATTAAGCCCTGAAACTCAGAATGGGCTTTCCAGGTAGAGGCACCTGAGAACTCTGAACTCTAGATCCTTCTGAACCCACAGGCCTGCAAAATGGTCTCCAGTCTCTGTTGGTAGGCAGACCCCATTTCTACCCTCATCTTGTCCAAACTAAGAATGTACAGAATTCTCTCATCATAATCAAATTAAGAATATTCTAGATGAGCCTGCCCATTGCAAACATGGTTTACTCCAGTACAGCTGCAGAACTGTCCACATGTACCAACAGGTGCTAAGAGATTGTGTGTGGGAGTGGATCCTAGAAAAACAATGTTAGAATGTAATGTGATAAATGTAATGATTGTACACGTGCTGGACATGCAGTCCAGCTGCCAATAGCTAACTGCCACATTCGCTTCTGTAAAGTGCTTGCTTGCTCGCTGCCATAAAAACCCTAGCTGTGAGCATTAAGGTGCAACTCTCATTTGCAGCTCTAAGGAGCACTGTGTCTCCGGACACGTTCGGAGAGTTCACCCCTGTGCAGGTTAAACTTGGCCAATAAAGTAACATCTTTGAAACCCTGAAAGTCTCTGACATTTGTTCTCGCGATTGGTGGATGCTACATGTAACAATGGTTGGGAGGGGTGCTACTGACACAAATACACTGTCCTGGCCGCAGAGTTTAATTAGCTTGGTAAGGTCCAAAGCATATGATTCTAATATGTTCCTGGGTAGTTCTTAGGGGCTTGCTGCAAAGCACAGTGCACACTAGGTAAAGTGGAAGAAAAAAATGCCAGACCTGACAGAGATGACAAAAAAATAGGGCGATAAAGCCTTAGGAAGATGGCATAGCTCTAATTCTACAGCTGGAAAACCCATCCATCAAATGACTGTGCCCTCAGGAGGCCTCACAGACACCACCTTAACAGGCATAAAGAATGTACTGTTGAGAGAGCACCTGCATCCTTGCAATGCTCAGGTGGGACTGTCCTCTGTAGGCTGGAATAATGTAAGAATGATGTAGAGTTGGATTCCTTAGTAGCAAAGGAAATGATAGGATTCCAGAATAAGTGAAGCTATGTGGCAGCATTTAACTTTCAGAGAAAGATAAATAATCTCTGTAATGAGTAGCAAGCTTAGAATGACAACAAGGGATCCAAGCCCATAGATGTCCAAGGAAATAGCTAATAGAAGATTATGTTCTTATAGGCAAGACTAGTAGCCAACAGGACATCACTTCATATATATCATCAAAAGAGACTAAAAGTAGATGATTAGATGGCTGAGATGTTACCTCAATGAAAAGACAACATTCCTAACCCCCTTTCTAGACCTCAGCCAATACTTGCCCCATAGTCTATGGATGGAAATGAGGGCAGTTCTTATAAGAAAGGAGTGTGAAGATTGTACACAGTGATAATTCCCTGAGTTATCCACCAAGGAGACCTATGGCCAATTATTCAAATAACCAAATACATGACAAAGAAAATACACAGAAATATTAAGAGTTTTTAATACAGTATCTCAGTTGATATCTAGGAACCCAAAACATCATAATGGCTCTATTAGAAGACATTTATAAAAGTAAGGTAATGTCCCTCTAATAGTGAGTCCACTCAATCCATGGTACCACCCAGCAGTCATCTCCCAAGATTTTAAATGTGTAACCAGGACACACATAGCAGTTGGCCAACCTGGTTTTTTACCCTATCATTTCTTAACCTTGGAAATAACAACTATCCTAGGGAAGACCAGATGGAAGGCTCTGACACTGAAGTTTTCTTTGGTGAAAATAGTAAGTTGAAGGCAATATCGTACTCCCGGAGAAGGAGGAGGTGATACAGGTTGGTGCCACCTGCAAAGATTTAAGGATGCAAGGGTTGTAATCCCCATTACATCTCCATGTGATTCAGCAGTCTGGCTTAGGCAAAAAGCTAGGTGATTTCTGGCTACTAGATGACTAATAGAAATGTAAGCAAAGGGGAGACTTTTAGC
The DNA here is from genome assembly GCA_004027735.1 of Carollia perspicillata. Classification (NCBI taxonomy): domain Eukaryota; kingdom Metazoa; phylum Chordata; class Mammalia; order Chiroptera; family Phyllostomidae; genus Carollia; species Carollia perspicillata. The sequence continues at coordinate 4,453 of PVKM010018845.1, read as the reverse complement.
ACCCAGAACTCAGGCCTGGGTTGACTGCATCCTTCTTATAGCAGTTCCTAAAGAGAGAGCCCAACTAGTGGTCTGCTCTTCAGAAGATCAGAGCTACTCATACCATATGACCAGGCAACTCAGTTGGCAGTTTTACCTGAATTGGGTCCCTAGTCACACCAAACCAACCATAGAGCCCATTCTACTACCCTGGCCAACCAGAGAAGACAATTTGCAGGCCCACTCAACTGTTGAGTATAGTTCCAGTCCTGGCCATTTTGAAGGCTTTGCCAGAGAACCCTGGCAGCCCTGACAACAAGCAGTCCTATGGTTCAGCTGATATATGGAGCCAGGTCTAGAATTCTACCTAGCAAGACAACCCAGGGTATGACCCTGTCCAGCTGACTGACACAGACAGTGGCCTCACCCATTCATGAAGCTAGTCAATGAGCCCACACGATCATAGAGCATAGTCTGTAACCCATCCAATGAGCTTGCCAGGACAGTGATGCTGCCCAACTGTGTAACAGTCTCTATCCCCACCCAACTGCAGGATGCAGCTGGAGGCCCCTCCCAACTAGAGAATCTTGCCAATAACCACATCCAACAGCAGACCCCAGCTAGCAATTTATGGTAACTTACTTTGTAGCCCAGCCTGTAATATGGCCAACTTCAGGAAACAACCATTGGCCTCACCAGATCTCAGATCACATTCCAATGCCCACTATGACTATGAAGCTCTTCTTGTTGCCTCAACTGAACATGAAATCCAGCCAGAGACACCATCAAGCTAAGTAATGTAGTATGAAACTCCACCCACATAGGAGCCATTATAAAGCCCAGCTTGTCATCCTGACCATTTTCAGAGTCCAATCAAGGCACCACCATACCATGAAACAGAGCCTGAAACGTCACCCAACTATAGGTGATTTCTAAGCCCATCTAGCCTCAGAGCACAGCTAGCAGCCTGACTTGATCAGGGAGCCCAAATCAGCAGACCCACCAAGACACAGCTCGGACAGCTTCCAGCCACCACCCTCAGAGCACAGGCAATGGCCTTCCCAACAAAGACCCTGATAGCATCCCCCAACTCCCTATGGATCTTATCATCTCCCCTGTCCTGTGTTCCAAACTGAGCTGACTAATGAAACCATTTTCCTGATGAAGGAAGTCTGTAAATTTTGGAAGAGGAGACTGCTTACTTATATGCACTGATACCAACAAAAGAATCAAGGATCATGAAGATTTGGGTAAAGATGGCATTACAAAAGAAAACTAATAAACTGTAATAACTACCCTAGAACATGGAAATCTATAAACTGTCTGACAACAAATTTAGAATAATCCTCTTAAAGAAGTTCAATGAAGTACAAGATCCCACAGACAGCTAACTAAATGAAAAAATGAGTTTAACAAAAAAAAATTACAAAAAAACAACAAAAACTCTAGATTGAAGCATACATTAAATGCACTGAAGTACTTAATAGTAAGCTTTAACAGGAGACTCAGTCAAGCAGGAGAAAGATTCAGCGAACTAGAAGAAAGGTTATTTAAAATTATACAGTCAGAGGAGCAAACTAAAGAGGTAAAACAGTGAAAAAATGCCTAGAGGACTTAAGAGACATTAATAAGAAAACTGTATTAGCATTATGGGAATCCCAGAAGGAGAAGAGTAAAAGAAAAGTAAAGTCTGTTTAAAACAATAATGGTGGAAAATTTACTGTGCATGGAGCAAAATGGACTTTTGGCTCCATGAAGCCCAGTGGACGCAATAAGTAGAAACTGAAAAGGGCAAACCAGACACACTTTGAAGTAAATTGTCCAAAGTCACAGACAAAGAGAGAATTTTAAAAGTAGCAAGACAAAAGTGATTTAATGCATGTGAAAAATCCACATAAGAACAGTAGTGGATTTCTCAACAGAAACTTTTCAGGCAGGAGAAAGAGGAATGATATATTCAATATACTGAAAGAAAAATCCATCAACTAAGTATAGTACCCAGCAAAGTTGTCTTTAGGAAATAGAGGAGAAATAGACTTTCCCAAACCAACTGCAGCTGAAGGCACTCATCACCAGTAGACTGGTCTTATAAGAAAAGTTAAAGGGCTTCCTTCAAGCTAAAATAATAGGATGTTAATTAACATCATAAAAACATATGAGTGAATAAAACTCCCTGTGATTGTAAATATACAGTTGAAGTCAGATTCTCTGATATTATAATGGTGTTACATAATCCACTACAACTATACTTTAAACGTTAAAAAAAGAACTGTATTAAAAATACCCATAACTATAATAATTCATTATTGGATACACAATATTAAAAAGATGTAGCCTTGACTTGTGTGACTCAGTTGGTTGGAACATCATGCCATGAACTGAAAAAGTTGCAGGTTTGGTTCCCCACCAGGGCAGATGCCTACGTTGCAGGTTTGGTCCCAGTCAGGGTGCATATGAGAAGCTACAGATTGATGTCTCTCTCTCACATCATTGTTTCTATCCCGCATCTCTCTTTCTCTCTCTCTGTCCCCCCTCATGTCAACTGGCATATCAGTTGAGGATAAAAAAATATAAATTCTGACCTCAATAATCTTAAATATGAGTGGGGAGAAGTAAAACTATAAAGTTTCTTTATGTTCTCAAATTCAAGTTGTTATCAGCCTAAAATACAAATTACAAATACATTATATTTTATTAAGCATCATGTTAACCACAAAGGAAAAACCTGTAGTACATACTCAAAAGATTATGATATATGAGAAAAAGTATACTGCCACAAATGAGCAAATCACAGAAGAAGACAGTAAGAAAGAAAGCCAGGAACAATGCCTGTACGAAAATAATAAGAAAAGAATGAATAATAGTGGAGAAGTTTAACACCCTACTGTCAACAGTGGCTAGATCATTAAGAATTAATAAAAAACAGCAGATGAACATCCCAAATGAACCTAAGAGATATATACAGAAGATTTTATCCAACCTTTCACATTTGCACAAAATACACATTTTCCTCAAGGAGACACAAACATTTTCTGGGATAAATTATATGTTAGGTAACATATAAGTCTCAACACACTCAAAAAGATAAAAATTATATTGTGTCTTTTCCAACCACAATATTATAAAACTAGAAACCAGTAATGAGGAAAGTTGGGAAATTCACAAAAACATTGAAATGCAATCTCTATCATGATTCCAATGGGTAACTTTACAGTAATAAAAAAATCTTAAAATTATTATGAGCCACAAAAGATCCCGAATAGTCAAAGGGATTTTGAGAATGCCAAGCAAAGCTGTAGGCATCATATTTCCTGACTCAAACTACACTACAAAGCCATAGTAATCAAAATAGTATGGTACTGGTATTAAAACAACACATAGACAAATGCAAATGAATTGAGAGCCCAGAAATTAATTCATGTATATGCAGTTAACTAATATTTAACAACGGAACCAGAATATTCAATGGGATAGGACAGCCTCTTCAATAAATGATGTGAGAAAAAGTAGATAGTCATATAAAAAAATGAAATTGGACTCCATCTTACACTACTAAGATAAATTAACTCAAAATGTGTTAAAGATGTAAGTGCAAGACCCAAAACCATAAAACTCCTAGAAGAAAAACAGGGGAAAGGTTTTTGATGTTGGTCCCAACAGTGATTTTACAAATGTGACACCAAAAACACAAGCAACAGAAACAAAAATAATCAATTGGGATGACATCAAACTAAAAAACTTCTGAACAACAACAACAAAAAATAATCAACAAAACGAAAAGACAATTTATAAAAAGGGAGAGAATACTTGCAGACCAATGTAGCACTGATCAAGTGTTTTCCAGCTGTTTTTTAACCTCTTAACAAAGTTCACTTCAGAGTTCAATGTCCCAAAACAACCTGGTCAGCAAGCCTGGCCAGCACCTACATTAATGGATCCTTCACACATCACACAAAGAGTGTAAGTTACCCACCCAAAGAAACTGGGGATAGGAGGCTGGATGGCCAGAGAAAACATGACTGACTGGTGACACCCACCCTGAGGACCCCACAGGTGGTCCATGCTGTCTAACAGGAGGAATGGGACAGTCCCAGGCCAGTCAGAGGAGCTGCAGATCCTGGAGCTTTTTCAATGGAGCAGGTTGACTGTGTTCCCATTGTCCTGTGCTGTGGAGATAAAGGCTAAGTGGTCATCATGGTAGAAGGGAGAGTGTCTGCCCCACCCCACTGGACAGACAAGAACAAGAAAGGTCACTAAAGTTGTCATACTTGTCTGTCCTATTTACCCAGTCTCAGATGTGGGCTGTTTGCTGAGATGCTGGGGAGCTCAGCTCTGGTCTTACCTGGGTGTGTGTGTGGCTGCAGGACCTGGAGCTCCTGAGGTCCTGGAGCTCTTGGTAATGACCCATCACCCAAACCTCCCAGAAGGGCTCCTCTGGGTGTCAGCTCACATGCTTCTCTGCTTTGCTGGAGAG
>PVKM010018844.1:0-24666 GCA_004027735.1 Carollia perspicillata | reverse complement strand
TTTGTTTGTTTGTTTGTTTGTTTTTAAAGATTTTATTTCTTTATCTTTAGAGGGGAAGGGAAGGAGAGAGGGAGAGAAATATCAATGTATGGTTGCCTCTTGTGTGTCCCCTGCTGGGAACTGGCCTACAACCCAGGCATGTACCCTGACTGGGAATTGAACCATGATCTTTTGGTTCACAGGCCTGCGCTCAATCCACTGAACTACACCAGCCAGGGCTACAGATATATTTCTTGATTTCTAAAGACCACTTTCTTTTTTAAAGATTTTTTAAATTTATTTTTAGAGAGAGGGAGAGAGGGAGAAAGAAAGGGAGAGAAACATCAATGTATGGTTGCCTCTCATGTGCCCCCTCCTGGGGACCTGGCTTGCAACCCAGGCATGTGCCCTAACTGGGAATTGAACCAGCGACGCTTTGGTTCATAGGCGGGTGGGTGCTCACTCTACTGAGCCACACCAGCCAGGGTTCTAAAGACCATTTTCTAAAGGAAGCTGAAAAAGACTGTGGTGAGTGAGGACTTCGCGTCTAGCCAAACAATAATTTTACTGATTATTTTCTGCAGAAAATTGTTTCTAAACTTCAAATTAGAACACCACTACTTACGTATAAACTATTCCCAACCATAAACTGTTGCTCTCAAGTGAAATAAGAACACATTTTAATGAATGAAAGCAGTAGTTCTTAGTTCATCTGGAGTTCAGTGTTGTTTCTGGCTGTTCTAACTAGATCATGGAAAATTTCAAGGGCAAGCACTTTGGTGAATTTTCTAAGCCCAAGCACCTCCCTAGGCCCCTTCCTTGTGAAGCTGTCCCACACCGGTCAACTCCGGGCTCTTCATTGCTGCTACTGTGATCACCTTCAGCTACAGCCAAGACTGTGGATTCAGGTGCTTTTTCGTTTGTTTGCAGCAATAGGAAATGCCTTTGCAGTGCTTAGCAATCCTGACAAGAGACTCCGCTATGATGAATATGGAGACGAACAGGTGACTTTCACTGCCCCTCGAGCCAGACCTTACAATTATTACAGGGACTTTGAAGCTGACATCACTCCAGAAGAGCTATTCAACGTCTTCTTTGGAGGACAATTTCCTACAGGTTAGTATCCCAGAATTGTCATAAAAAAAAATAGAGAGAGAATGGTGAAAACAGCAAGAATTTGGAATCAGGTGAACTTGGATTTGAGGCAAGTCTCCAGCCTCCAACTCTGCGTGATTCTAACCAAATCACTTAGTCTCTCTTACTCTGTTTCTTCACCTGAAAAATGGGGTTAAAAGGGCTGCTGTGAGGAGTAGATATTTTTAAGTGCTTTATAAACTAGTAGCAAAATGCCTATTATTATTATTATTATTGCAAAATAGCAGCTATATAAAGATAAAAGTTAGAAAAGCACCCTCAGCGAGTTGGAAATTGGGATGATTAAATGCCCAGGAAGTAAGTTGAATTTCATTCGTTGCTATTAAAGATTCTGATTTGGGCAAGGAAGCAAACATAGGTGTGTCAGACAGGACTCATGGCCTGAATGCTCTTTCTTTAATTGCCTTTTGCAGTTCTCTCACTCACTGGTTACAAAGGACTATTTAAACAAAGGCAAGGAACTAAGCACATTCCATCTCCGCTAGTTCACTTGGTTTGCCTATTGTTATTTTTCTGCTGGGAGAGGTGGGACAGTATTCTGCCTTCAGAGAACCTAACTGGGAGGAAGAACCTTGGGAAAGGCAAGGAAGGAGTGTTTACCATATCCCATGCTAAGGGTTTTTCTTTCTTTTCCAGGAAATATTCATATGTTTTCCAACGTGACAGATGATGCCCGCTATTACCACCGGCGGCACCGACATGAGAGGATGCAGACACGGAAGGAGGAGGAAGAAGATAAACCTCAGGTACGTGGGGAGGACAGGGGAGCTGCTGCTCATGAACACTTGTACTGAGCTGGCCTTTACGGTACATGATCCCGGGTGTTAGAAGTTCAAACTGCAGTTTGTTACTGAAACGTGCTTTAGGAAAGCAGAGGCTGTGGGAAGAAGACCTGGATAGTTGGCCCAAATAGACCAGAAGAGGAACCATCCTTTAGTGGCTGTCCCAGGAAATCATTTCCCCTGTGGGGTACCTTGACCAAGGTATTCTTGACTGCAGAAAATAAGAACCCCCTTCACCCTGGCCGGTGTGGCTCAGTTGGCTGGGTGTCATCCCAAAAAGCAAAAGGTTGCAGGTGTGATTCCTGGTCAGGGCACATGCCTGGGTTGTGGTCCTGGTCCTCAGCTGGGGCTCGTGCAAGAGACAACTGAGTGATGTTTCTCTCCCTCTTTCTCCCTCCCTTCCCCTCTCTCTAAAAATAAATAAAATCTTTCATCTTCAAAATATTCAAAACTAAAGGGGGGTTAAGGTAAGGGATCAAAGAGGTTTCATGAAGCTCAAGGGTAAGGAGCACAGCTCAACCTCACGACAGATGGGAACCAGGAATGTGTGCTGCCGGGCACCCACATAACTGTGCTCCACGACTAGCTGAGGCCAGATTGTCTCCAGTTTCTCCACCTCTTTTCATCTGCTGTGTTCTCTCTAATCAGCCTGGCTTGTTCTACTTACCCTTGTAAACGGCCAGACCTCAGTGCCTAAGAGTAAGTGTCCTTTATTCAAGTGACTGCCTAGCAGTAAATGATGATGAATCACAATCCCAAATTCCTAGGAGGGGGAAGAATGCGATTATCCCTGCTAGGGTTACACGTCCCCCAGTCTGTTCAGCTGTGGCTGAGGCAACAAAGTTGTATAGTCTTGGACAATACTAACACGGCCCCATGGGAGTCAGTCTGGGCAGACCCACCCAGAGGTGTCTGCTCCGCTGGTCTTAGAAAAGGGGAATGCAGGAGAACTCCTGTGTGTCAGTCAGATTGTGGGTGGGCCTCCTTTAGCTTTCTCAGCAGAAAGAACAGAGAGTTGTTTGGTATTTCTCAGCAAAGCACAGCCTTCTCCCAAAAGCCTTGGGCTTTGTGCAAAGCACTGCTAATTTGTATTTTCTTTGGGAAAACAATCATATTTCCTATAAGCTTTGTATTGATGAAGAACACTTACACCAGATATTTTTTTCTTTTTCAGACTACGTATTCTGCATTTATCCAGTTACTTCCAGTTCTTGTGATTGTGATTATATCTGTCATTACTCAGCTGCTAGCTACTAATCCCCCATATAGTCTGTTCTACAAACCGTAAGTCAAATATTTATAAATCTTAACAATCTGAAAGGGGAAAGACTTGAAGTTTTTTCCTGTAAATAACTAGCATTCTATTTTACCTTTTGTTGTAGAAAACATGGTTTTGTGTTTAAAGCCAACAGCTTGATAATAATAGTGCATAGACTCAAAAATACTGTAGGGCAGTTTTCTGTGAATTCAGGACATGGATTGTTTTGTTCTACAGCGACATCATCTGGTCAGTTGCAGAACAGCAACAACTGATTTCTGAAAGATTAATAGAAAGTAACTCCCGGTTCAAATTAAATCCTTATCATGCCGTGTTCAAGTTAGAAAGGATCTGCTGAGCTTGTGATAGGATTGCTGGACTCCCGTGGTCTGGGAACATAGTAACTGAGATCCACTGATTTTAAATTTAAGAAATTACAAGAATAGGACATTTATTTATGATAAGGCTATATAATCAGAATTTTCACATTTCTTTACTTTTGCTGAAAATATAGAAATGCATTGTAATGCTTGTGTTGCATGAAGATTATGAGCTCTGATGGGATTTTTTTATTTCTTCATTAATTATTTCAATGAACTCAATTCTCAAAGTTGGTCCCCAGACCATCAGCATCGACTGGCAGCATTTTAGAAAAAAATACTCTTAGGCCTCGCTCTCTATTTACTGAACCAGCAACTCGGAGGGTGAGAACCAGCTGTCTGCGTTTGAACGAGCACTCCAGGTTATTATTGGTCCATGCTAAAGTTCAAAAATCATTATTTTAAAAAATTAATAATGAGAAAATGAGCCATTACTTATTTTTATAGCTTAGTGGACAAAAACCTTAAAACATGCAGTCCATGGGGCAATACCTAGGAGGAAGAGCCTTTGCTGGTGACCACTGTAGACTGAAAACTGTCCTTCTTAATCAATACCCTCATTTCAGAGAGAGGAAACCCGAAACTCACAGGTCATTGCTGTGACATCACACCGGCCTGAAACCCTCACTTCCCGACTTCCCATGTGTCTCCATGAGCTGCTGCCTCCTTTCCTGTCCGGCAGTGGGGCAGTCAGGAAACCGCGGACGGTTCCCCCAGAGGGAGGTGGGAGTGGTCGTGGCCTGAGCGCTTGGACACTCAGCAAGTTCCCCGAGTAGAGAGATCAAAGGAAGAGGCTGAGAAAAGGTCAAGTATAGCTCATTTGAGATAGAATTTGTCCAGTTTGAGTAAACTCAGCTTGCATTTTTACACATTGCTGCTACATTATTTTACCTTGAATTCAAGTTCCCTTCTATACTTTTGTATGGTTAGAATTTAGTTAACCCAGACCTGTCACTGTTTCTAAGCACCAGATACCACTGGAGACCTTAGACCCACAGAAGTAGCCCAGAAGCATCATTGGAATCTTGGGTCGGAGTCTTTTTTGTTGCTGTTGCAGTTCTCACTTAGCAGCTATGTGTGAAGAACTTTGTATGGTGTCCTGCAGATTGATGCTGGGTGGGTGTAAGCTAATTGCTCATTTGTAAATAGTTTACTGTAACAATCAGTTTCTTCAACCACCATTTACCAATCGCCTGCTCATTTGCACCAGGTACTACACTAGGTCTACACAATATCCAAATTGATTTTTGGACATTAGCATTCTGCTTTTAGCATAGAGCGCAGTATAAGAAAGAAGCATCTTTTAAGAGAATTCAGCTGAGGCTGAATCCACAGCATGAAGATGCTCATGGAAGAGCAATAATGACATTACACAAACTACTTTGCTAGGGAAATTATCAACATTAGGTGCCTTAGACCATGATATCTACCTCTGCCCTATGCAGAGGTCATTGTGGTTGTGATGTCTTTGAGGCCAGTGCTGAGTGATGTGGCCAAATACAGCGAGCTTACCTGAGCCCCTCTCTCCCTGTTTCAGGACCTTGGGCTATACCATTTCTAGAGAAACCCAGAACCTGCAGGTGCCTTACTTTGTGGATAAAAACTTTGACAAGGTCTACAGGGAAGCATCTCTGCGTGAGCTGGAGAAGACGATAGAGAAGGATTACATCGATTACATCCAGACAAGTTGCTGGAAGGAGAAACAACAAAGTAAGACACTCTAAAAGAGGCCTGCGCTGGGGGCCATGCTTCCAGCCCGAGGCAGCCCCAGCTTCCTGATCAGTCTTCTCCCCTTGGTTGAGCCGCACATGTTTATGTGAGCAGAGCCAGGATGGAGGCCCATTCAGGCTTCCGTAAAAAAGGGACATTTATTAACGGGACGCACGTAGCCAGGACTTAGGGACTTAGGCGGGCAGTACTAGACACCTCTCCATCCTTCTGTCTCCGAGCCTCTACCTCTGTCTGCCCGTCCGCCTCCCTCTGTGCTCTCTGCCTCTGCCTGCCTTTGCCCCTTCAGGCTCTCCTCCTTCATAGCCTTGTCTTCTATGGTCACTCTTCCAACTTCTGCAGTCCCACCGGTCATGGGCCCCTTTTTCTCTTATCACAAGCTTCCTCTGTAAGTCCTCGCTGCTAGCTGATTTGGTCCATATTCTTAAGAGGGAAATCTGTTTGATCCAGCCTAACTTTTTGAGCTAGACCAAAGGTTCATAGGTTTTTGTTATTGAGACACATGCCCCCTCCCTCCCTCTCCTGTCAGCTATGGACACACAGAGCAAAAGTGACCCTCCATGGCTCTGCCCCCTCAGGAGGAGCAGGTGTGGGCAGGCCTGCCACTGTTTCCCTCTGCGGAGACGGTTTGGGCAACAGCGCCAGGCACTTGGCTTACAGCTCCAGAGAGCATTAATGGGGAGTGCTGGCAGCGAGCGTAGCCCTGTCTCTCAGCCAACAGGTTCAGTTTGTATCCCACTTGACTTACACACACACACACACACACACACGGTTAGGAAGTTTCTTACAAAACTTGGCTTTGGTTAATTTTTTAAAAGCAAACTCTAACTCGTTTTTTAAAAACCTTAGTACTGGGTATTATTGTAGGCACCACTGCACTCGGACCAGCCAGTACTGGGTATTATTAAACATCTGAAAGTGTCTGATAAAATTAGCTCTTCAGTCACAGTGCTGCTAAGCCCTGGCTGACCCATCATACATCCCAGCCCCGCCCCGAGTTAATCTCTCCTTCCTGTGTGATCTCTGAGCACTTTGCTCATCCTGTTAACACAGAGCTGCTCTCACAGTGCTAGTGTTCTGTAGGTACTTGTCAGTCTCCACGCTGGACTGTGGGCTCTGAGGACAAGAACCACGTCTGACGAATTTTGTGTCGCCAGCACCTGGCCCAGTCCTTGTTTCAGAACAGGTGCTCACCAAATGTCTTTGGAAGAGAAGAGTCTCAGGACTGGAAAACATTGAAAATGCCGAGGATTAGGACTCACAGAACAGGGTTAGTGTCCTAACCCCGGTCCTAAGGGACCTTGTCTCTGTCCTCTCCATCCGCAGGGCAAAGCCCAGCTGAACTCTCTGCTGCATTAGGAGCATGATAAGCAAGGACTCCGGGGCATAAGGGGGCATTAAGCAAGAGGAGAAAGTTGCTTTTTTATTGAAAAGTCTGAGGGTTTAGGGAGTTGCCTACAAGTTTCCAAAAATCAGGACAGAATTTGGACCAAGATAAAGGCCTCAGACTGAAAGGCCACATAAATCCAGTAAAGGCTCCAGTGTGTGCCCTGAAAGTCCCCCCTTGTTTGGGGCCTGGGGAGGGTTTTGAATTTGTTGCTTTCTACAAGAACTGGGTAAAAATCTGCATTTGACATTCTTTAGACACACACCCACCCGCACACATACCCCAGCTGGAACTACCCAAGGAGCTCACAATAAGGATTGCACCTAAGGTGGCCTCGAGACGTTTGCCCTCACCCCCACGAGGCCTAGTTTTGGGGCTTTTGCACTCTTGAGGCATAAATAAAAATCCAGTGAGTAAACGTGTTGCATGTACCCACAAGTTCTAAGCAGGGTTATCAGCACAAACCCCTTAAAAATCTATTTCTGGAATTAGAGGATGGCGGTGACTGTCCGTAGCCCCCACACAACCCAAATGCCATTTGAGAGCGAGCAGCATCTGCCCTCCGGATCCAGCAGCAAGTGCAGCCAACAGGGTTAAATTTAGCGCTTGGAGGTGGTAAAAATAAACCCACTTGAGAACAAAGTTCACTCTTGGCAAAATACCGAATGGAAACCGGTTTTAGCAGAGTTACCCATTGTCTTTTTAAATCTTTTGTTCATTTCTTTTCTCTGCTCTCCCTTAGAATGCTTAATCTGAGTGAATTCTATGAGGAATTCTTTACTATGAACATTAATGCCCTGTTTTCTCCTTCACAGCTGCGTCTAGAAAATAAACCTGATGCCAGGGGAAGTGGCCATGCCACTGGGCTGGGATGGGCACAAGTAACAGACAGGAACCGCCTCCCGGCCCAGCTGGGCGAGCCGAGCTCCTGGTCCTGTCCGGCACAGGAGCACTGCTCTCCGTGCCCTGGAGCAGGGGAGCGGAGCGGGCTGAAGCCTGGGCTCTGCAATGGGGGTGGATGGACTTCTTCCTAGAGAGGTGCTATGGATTATAGAAGATGGAATGGGTGCTGGGCACTGTGTCTGGCACACAGTAAGCGCCTCATTCCCGGTGGAGTTTGGGCCTCGACTGGCCTCGCTAGACTGGATGCAGCACTGACTCATCAGGCTGCATCACACGGGTGGTGGGGTCTGTTGGGTCTTCCACTGTCGAGATTCTGATCTGGGTTTTTGCAGAGTGTTCTCAGGAGAGGTTCTGGGACTTGCGTCTCTTGGCACCTTGTCTGAGTCAGTTTACCTTGAAGGCTCAGTGCTCTGCCCACCTATTATACTGGCATTCAGGGTGAGGTAGACCTTTTGCAAAGAAGAGAAGATGTTCTTTTGATCCTGTCCCTCCCAAAGATTTTTTCCTCTTAGAAGTTACTGAATATTAACCAGACCTGCCAAACATAACATATTCACTGAGTTGACCTTTTGCTTCATTGAAAGGCAGTTTGAAGAGAAGTTTCTCTAAGCACGGTGGTGGGGGTTTGGGACGTGAGGTTTTTTTAATCACTAACCCTGTGCAAAGTCGTTGCTCTGGGGCAGGGGGTCTCAAGCTCTGGAGCACTGAAACACAGTTTCAATGAACTTTATGAAAAGCAATGTGACGTTCTAAGAAAAGCATTCACATATGCGTAGTTATCTTTCACCAGCTTGTTACCATGGTCTTCAATGTAGAAAATAGTACGAATCAATAGCCTCGACATTTTCTGGAATGAGAGTTCAAGCAATGAGGCATTTAAATAAGCTTAGTAAGCAAAAAAAACCTAAGGAAATAAAAAATAAAAAGACGAGAAGGAAGAAGGAGGAAAAATACCTACAGAAATCATTTCAAGGAAAAGCAAAGCCACAGAATCTGTTCCATACACTGGCGGAACTGTGGTTCCAGAAGACCGAAGGGACAGACTGATTTTATAGAGGCCTCCTGAACAGCCTTCCCACAAGCCAAAGGAGCCAGAGAAATATGAGTTAATGCTGCCCTCTGGGCAGGACGTGGGAGCGGAGGGCTTTCATTTGGGTGCAGCGCATGTTCCTCCATGAAGCCCGTCACCTGCGAGGAGACCGTGCCAAGGCAAGCTCTGGCTAGCAGGCACTGCAGGCACCCGCACCAAGGGAAGGGAGCACATTGTTCTGAAGCCTAGGAGACTCGCCGCTTGCCAAGCGACTGCTGAGCTAGGGCCCAGGCTCTGAGCCCTCACTGTAGGGGGAGGGTTTCTGTGCATACCCACCCCTCACCCTGGAGTCCTGCACTGAATCTGCACTTTGGGCCTTACTTGGTGTAAATAGAATCATTGTGAGCAGAAATGCCAGGCGGTGTTTTGTGTTGATAGAAGCTTATTCAGAAACCAATGCCCATTGTTCCCCCTGTCTAAGTATTAATTCCTGTTTCCAGGCAGTTCCCTGATTAATCAGACAGGTGTCTCTGGTTCTACCAAGAAAAACAAAATCTGTCAGCAAGATGATTAAGAATGGATAGCATATTTCCAAATGATTAAAATAGCATTTTCGCAAGCATGGTCCTTTAAACACTGCGTGGCCGCCTGCTGTCGGAGGCTTTGGGAAGCCATGCAGCCCATCCAAGCATGCCATCCTGTCCGTACGCAGCATGTCTCTAGAGGTGCTCGTCAGGCCTCTGCCCCCAAGACGGTCTCTGAAACTTTACAAAAGAATAAAAAATAGAGGCTGCCAACTACTGAGTTGGGGAAGACTGCGGAGATTATATTCCGGTTAAAAATAGAATGACCTTCTCCACCATTAAGAGAAAACGAAATTCATTTAGTGAAGGAGACAATGGTCACCAGATCCCTATGATTTCACTTTTAAAGGAGCCCAGCTGCCTCTGGCCTTTGAGTTAGGGACCCCACATGTGGGGAGGGCATGAAGGAAGCTGCCAGCCAGTTGGCCTCCCGTAGAAGGCCTGCCCACCAGAAGCAGGCTCTGTGTCAGTGAGTGAGTGTGAGTTACGATCCAGCAGCACAAGGGAAAGAATGCAGCAGCTGTCTCTGTTTCGGATGACAGGAACAGGCGACTGCAGTCCCTCCTCTCCCAACTGCCACGTGAATACCATCCGTAGGGAGACCGTGAAACAGGCTCCTCTTACTGCACACACGCAGGCTTCCTAAGTCTGGTGCCAAGTGTTCTATTGATAAGAACCGAGTCTGGTGCTTTTATGATAGAGCAGAGATACTGGAGGACTCCAGGACCACAGGTGCCCTTTAATCCTTAGCGCCTGGGGGAGGATAGCTGCCTGGTATGTGTTTCTTGAATAAATGAGTGTTTCTTAGATTTAACCAAAAGAGAAAACATTAAATAAAGTAAAAGGAACTTCGATTTCAGAACTATTCGAAATGACGCAAAGGAGCTCAAGTGGTTTTGATGAGCTGGTTACCTCTTTTATCTTTCAGAGTCGGAGTTGACAAATTTGGCAGGATTATACAGAGATGAACGACTGAAAGAGAAAGCAGAGTCGCTGAAACTTGAGAACTGTGACAAGCTTTCCAAACTTATCGGCCTACGCAGAGGGGGCTGAGAGGATGCTAGTTCTACGCAGGGTCGGGGTTTTGCTACTTATTATTTATGTTCCTAATTCCATTTGATAATACAGAACTAGGAAATGATGAACATTTTATAGTTTGCTGACTTTGGGGGGCTGAGTTAAAGGCACTTGAACATGGAGCCAGACCTACCACAGAATCCTTCCTGGGGACTGGCTCTAGGGGCCAGAAACAGTTCATCTAAGTGGAATTAGTGGCAGCGCGTTGGATTCAGCCTTCCTGCCCCCTGCCTGCCGGGCCTCTAGGAGTGTAGTTCAGGGCATCCCACAGCAGAGTCATGTCTTCTTCCTCCCCTTCCTCACCAACCAGTCATTCCTAGGCATAGCCAAGGCAGCTTAATATCAGCTGTTCACAAAGTGCGCCAAGAACTGTGCCTCTCCCTACAGGAGAGTCATCGTCTTCCCCAGGGCTCAGCCCTTGGGACATGTTCCTACTCATATTTCCATTTCCTAAGGGGAATGTGGAGAAATGTAAACCATTATACTCAATAGTATTCTATTTGTCTAATCTCTATTCAGAATTACTAGCAAAATGCCTGATTTGAGTTTCTTCTTCTACTTCCTTAATCCTCTCTCTCTTGCAGAGGGTTCCAGAAATTAAAAGCAATTGAGTGAACCAGTTCCATGGAAGTAGGGGCCGGGGGTGAAGGTAAAAGGCAACACTTTGTCTCCGCTTCTCAGCCCACCGTAGTACCCAGAGAATGTCCTTTTTGTTGCTTCCCTTTGCCACATCACAGGAACTGGGTCCCTGCACCCCACAGAGGTACAGTGGTCAGACCGAAGAGGAGCCGGCCGGCACTGCCAGCTGCCGGACTGCTTGCTCATGCCTCCAGACAGAGGGGGAGACCTTCTTTCCATGGCCATGGGGGTCTAGGGTTGGCCCCAGCGGTCTCTTTGTCCAACCCAGTGCCCTGTAGTCCGTGACAGGAGGTGTTTTTTCACCTAGTCAACGTTTATTGAGTGCCTAGCATGAAGCAGGGGCTCTCACATGCATTTTCCTACTTTCACCTCCACACAGCTCTGTGAAGTGGACATGTTGTCCCCATTTTTATGAATGAGAATACTGGCCCAGAGAGGATGAATGGTTGGCCTGGGTCACACAAGTGATAGTGGCAGAGCTACATAGTAGTGTGATTATCAAGTAGAAAGTGTGAGATCATCCCAATTTCTCAGGCGATTCTAGCTAGACTGGTAAAGCAGACTCTTCCCCGAGAATGCTCCTGTCCCCCCAGACCCTGGGACCCTGCATCCTTTCTGTGGCAGTCCTTCATCCATCAGGACACCTTTCCCCTGGTCATTAGGGACCAAGACTCTATACCAACTTAGCGTACAGAATGAAAGGTCCCTCAAAGGCAGGCAGCCCTTCCCCTGGTGACAAGGAAGGGGTAAGTTGCTGCCCAGGCCATGTGGCTCCGGGCCTTCCTGCAGACGCAAGGCTCCAGACTGAGCTGTCTAGATTATCAGGAATCTGAGCCTGGAAGGGTCAGTAGGCGGCTGTGGTCAACACTCATTTTCCTCAGTATGGGAGAAACGTCCCTGCTGGACGGAGATGCAACACGAAAGCTGATTTCCAGACTGGAATTTCTCCTTTCTGGTGCCCGGCCATGACTCAGACAGATGTGTCTGGCATGGCTCACGTTCCGCAGGGTCAGGAGATGCCTCCAGAGGGAAAGAGCGGGGCGCTGGTAGCTGCTGGGGACAGCCGGATTTTGCTGCCTGGCTGTGTCTGTCCTCCTGGGTTTGGGGGGCTTTCCTGATTCCCTCCGAATGACTGAAGGGATTTACATGGTAAGAGGAGCCTGTGAGCCCAACAGGCTTAGGGAAAGTTTTCCTGTGTACCCAAAAATCAACGTTCTCTTCAACCCCAACGCCTGCTAGAAAGTGGGCCATAATTAAACTGACTTGGCAGGCTGAAAAAGACCCTGCTCTCGACGCCCATGAAGCACAGTCACACATTTATGGACTTCATGGCAGACAGTCATCTGTGATGGTATGACAGAGGCAACACTGACTCCAATAAACGTCAGGCCTATCACCTGTTTTTATAACACGAAGGGTACTGTTTTATTTGGTACCTAGTGGACCACTACACTCACATCTGGTTTCCTCAAGAGAAAGCTATTCACATTTGGTTGAAGGATAGATTAGTCTATTTGGTACAGTCCAGAATATTGTTAAGCGATACTTTCCTGGGTTACAGTTTAGATGGGTTGTCCGCATGGTGGTAAAAGTCACATTTTCCTCTTGCCTGCACCCCTTGGAAGGTTTCCTGGTCATATATGAGCGCTCTAGGCGAGGCTCGTTCTTGCTGTCAGAGCTTGGCACGCAGCTCTAGACTGGGTCTGTGAGCATTAGTGCAGGTTGGAGATGTGTGGTGGGAAGGTGGCTAAGAAATAGGACTTGAGGCTCAAGCAAACACTGACGCTCTTGTCATTCGAGTGATAGTGCTCTTTGCACTGTGTGATCAGTAGTGAGGAGGGGAGTTTGAAAATCCTCACCACAAGGGACACCGAAGCTGGAAGGCATCTGTGTCCCCAGATTAGCGACCCTGGGATTCATCTGCTCAAACCAGAAAGTGTGAACTTCCTTGATCAGCTCCAGGCCTCACAGCCTGGGAGAAGTGACCAGTAGAAAAATGCAATGGCTATGCTTTCTACTGGAAACTTAATGGCTATGCTTTCTGTTGGAAACTTAGAAATTACACCGAACTCCAAATGCCACTGGGACGTGGGGCCCAGCAGCCTGGCCAAGCTCTATGTTATTCTCACTTTCACCCTCACACTCAGGACTGGCTTTGTGAGAAGGCACTGTTGGAATTGCGGCAGCTTTCTGTTACAACTGGCCACACACGCAAGTTGTCTCTGCATGCACTGTTCCTCTCAGGAGCTAGCAGTTAATCAGTGTTTATTTTGGATTCATGTAAGGTGTAAACTTAGTCTCCTAATACATCTGTTTCTGGGAAGGGCCAAGTTACTGTACATCTGATTCTTTGAGCCTGCATTGTTGATACCTCGTGCAGTGACCACCAAATAACTATGTACCCATGTGTTAGGTATGATTACATCATTTGCATCCCATTCAGTATTTGGAATTAAAGATGTGAATGTTCTGTGACCAGAGCCAGGGTTGACACAGTTGGAATCAGCTCCTGGAGGAGTCCAAGTCCTGAAAAGTCTGGTCACCTGATCTCTTACATCTGGACTGAGTGTATTTTAGCCCAGAAAGAAATTAAATGATTTTATATTTAAAAAATGGCTTTATGTTTTTCCTTTGTCCTTTTGCCTTTGCCCATGGCACCCTTGGACACTGCATGTTGCCTGACTCCTTCGGAGCCATTGAAGACTAGAGAAGCTCTTGACCTCTGCCCCGGTCCTCTCTCATCCTTCAGTCCAGCCTTGGGAATAGCCAGCCTTGGTGCCATCACCGGTTCTGTTTTCTATCCGAAAACAGCAGCTGCGGCATGTTACGGCCAATAGACAGGTCAAAACTACTTAGCATCTGGAAATCAGCTGTTAGTTCAGTTCCTTGCTGGCTTTGTCCCTAACAGCCCATATTTAGGAAACTTTTGGGCTAAAAAAATACAGTATATGTTTCAGTTGGGTTCTCCAGGGCCCAGCTGGTCAGAATACCTGTCATTTGGAGAAAGATTGAGATGAGATGAGATTCAACAGAGATGGAGAATTTTCCCACGTCCGCTGAGCTGAGCTCCTGGGATGGGAATCAGGAACAAGCGGGACGCAGCGCCAGGCTCCTGGAGTGCACATCTAATGGGGAACCTAACTTTCGACAGTGCTCCCCAGTGGGTGAATGTCAAAGGGGATACCAAGGGAGCCTTGGGAATATATACGACAAAGAGATTTAATCCAGTATGAGGGGTCAGTGAAAGCAACCCTGAGGAAGAGAAACCTGAAATACAGCCACCCTTCTCACAGAGTACGGCGATTTATTTTTTAATGGGGAAAAGGGGAGCAACACTCCTCGAGTGCTCCCGTTTCTATAAATAGCATCATCATCCAGCCAAATACAAAAGTTAGAAGCCCAGGAAACTGTGGTAGATTTGATCTGCTGTCCCGCAGTGGACCACACCTAATATTCAAGCCCTTGTGTGGTTCCCTTTCTGATCTGGGCTGGCCTTTGATCTTTAATCCATAGAATGTGGCAGCGCTAGCAGCTTCCATTTTTGCACTTAGGGGAAGCCAGCTGCCATGTGAGTCCAGGCTCCCCGAGACCACCAAGCTAACCACACGAAGAAGGTATGCAGAGGAGAACCAAATGACTGAGCTAGCAGCAAGAACTAAGATCATGGGCATATGAGCTATTTATGCCAGCTGACTGGGCAGAGCAAAAATTAGCTGCCCCAACAAGCCCTCTTCGAACTGCAGACTCATGAGGAAATAATGAAATGGTTGTTGTGTTGAGTTATTAATGACGTTTTGAGGTAGTCTGCAGCAATACACAACCAAAACAGCCTTTTCCCCACATCCCCTCCATCACTGCTAAGTCCCAGCAGTTTTACCCCCAGAACATCCTAAATCCATCTACTCTCCATCTCCTCTGACACCATCTGACTCCCAAACTACCGTCTGCTTCCTCTGATAAAAACTTGCAGCAGCCTCACAGGTATAAGTTGTCTCTGTGCATAACTTCAGGCCCTGCCAACATGCAGACCTTGCTGCAACTGGAGAGAACATGTCACAGCATAAACTATATCACGTCACCCTCTTGCTTAAAACATTTCAGTAGCTTTCTTTTGCCCCCAGAATAATGATTACCAAAGTCCTTAGCATGGCCTAATACTTAGTAAGGCTCTACCAAGTTTCTGGCCTCTACCCTTGCTTGCCCTGTACATCATCTTCTTGTCTGCCATACCAGCCTGTTCATTACTACACTCTGCTAACCCAGGGACCTGATGGATACCGCTCCCTCTTTCTGGAACCCTTTCACACACTCACCTGGCCTCCCCTCTTCACTAAGTGCCTCCTAATAATCTTCCTAGGTTCCAGCTCAAAAATCACTTCCTCACAGAAGCCTTCCCTTTATCCCTAGACTGGGTTAAATCTCCTCGTAAAATACTCTCATTCCTGTCTTTCTTAGCACTTGTCATAACTACAATGCTATTTATTTGAATAATGACTTAGTTTGAGATTTAAGTGTTTGATTATTGTCTGTATCCCCTACTAGTCTAAGTTCCAGTCTAATTTTATCCCAGCTGAATCCTGAAGGGAATGATATGCCATCTTTCAGGACTTCCTCTGGAAGTGCAGCCCAAACTGAAACTCCTCCCATCAAAAGGTGGGATGTGTTCACTCGCCTGGAAGCCGGACTCTGTGGCTCCTTAAGCAATAGAATACAGCAGAAATGACACTAAGCTGCTTTTGGGGCCCAGGCCTCAAGAAACTGGCATCTTCCATTTCCTGTCAGTTTTGATACTTTCTCTTGAACCCTGTCACCAAGTCCGTGGAGAGGAACAAGACCTTTGGTCCTCAGTCTCAGATGTGTTCCCAGCTGACAGCAGCCATTTGCTAGTTATGTGAGCGAGCTACTCCGGTAGTGGAACTTCTAGCCTCCCTCCCTCCCTCCCTCCCTCAACAACCATACCAGCTGATACTACATGGAGCAGAGACGAGCTTTCACTATTGGACTTTGCCCAAATTGAAAATTCCTGAGCAAACTGTTTTTTTTTTAAGGAACTAATTTTGGGTGATGTGTTATACAGCAATAGAAAACCAGATCAATCATGATGATAACCCTGTGAAGAAAGCCACTCTTTCTCATGCAGGATCACAAAGCTAATTGTGATGTCCTGTCATCCTGCCCCACTGAGCCCTGATTGGCCAGGAGCTCATGTTCGTTGACCAAGAGAGTGGGAGTCTGTGGTAGTCCCCAACCAAGCTGACCATCCCCATCACTATGCTGGTACCCAGCATTCTCTCTTGCTCATTACTGTCCATCCCCAGGGAAACGGCTGCTGGAGCCTACTGTGCTCCAGGGTTTTTCCCTAAGTGTACAAGGTAGTCTGTTCCAGCTGGTGGAGGTAAATGGTGAGCGGCAAGAGATATCAAGCAGCCCTTCATGAAAAACCCTACAGAGGGGACACAGTTCAAGGGAAGATTCGGGGATCGCTGCAGAGGAATGCACAGCTTTGTCCAGGGTGATTCAGATGAACATTCACATTTGATAGACAAAGTTCCAAGAAAGCTCTGTGCTGAGGCACACAACCTGTATAACTGCATCCTCTAGGCCCACGCTGTCCAAAACAGTAGCCAGTAGCCACATAAGGCTATTTATTTTTTAAAATATTCTATTTACTTGTTTTTAGAGAGAGGGGAAGGGAGGGAGAAAGAGGGAGAGAAACATCGATGTGCTGGAGAAACATCCATCAGTTGCCTCTTGCATGCCCCCAACCGGAGACCTAGCCTGCAACCCAGCCGTGTGCCCTGACCAGGAATCGAACCTGCGACCTTTCAGTTTTCAGGACAAGTCCCAACTCTCTGAGCCACACCAGTCAGGGCCACATAAGGCTGTTTTAATGTAAATTTTCAAGTTTTTAAAAATTTAAAAAGCAATTCCTCAGTCCCATGAGCCATGTCTCAAGGGCTGGATAGCCCACATTAGCTAGTGGCTGCACTACTGGACAGCGCAGATGAGCATCTCCATCACAGAAGTCCCAGTGAACTATATACTCTGGGCCCTTTCCGACTGGCTGACGGAAATAGCCTTGCTCTCAAGGACATGAGAACAGACACAAGCAACAAGGGAAGATAAAACAAGGTCTATCACTGACAGACCCACGGGAATGACCATGTTTGTCAGGCCGCAAAATCCAGCTAAAAACCAGACCCCTCGGGGGACCTGGGGAGCAGCCTGAGAGGCTTACCTAAACTTTCAGCTTCCCTCCTGGACAATGATAACATTTTTTGCAAACTCCTTACTATAGTCATTTCCTGCCTCCGTATCTTCAGTATCCATTATGTTCAACAAAAATGCAGCACAACATCATGGTTAAGAACATGGACTCTAGTATGGCTCGGTCGGTTGGGCAAAAGGTCATCAGGTCTGTTCCCAGTGAGGGCACATGGCTAGGTTGCAGGTTCATCCCTGGTCAGGATTGTACAAGATGCAGCCGATCATGTTTCTCTCTCCCACTGATGTTTCTCTCCCTCTCTTTCTCCCTCCCTTCCCCTCTAAAAATAAATTAAAAATTTTTTAAAAAAAGGATATGGAATCTAGAATCAAACTGCCCACCTGAAAACTCTTCCAAGGCTTAGTCTATAGCTTGGGTGACTTTGGGCGAGTTATTCACTCTAGAGAACCTGCATTTACTCATCTGTAAAATGTGGACATTAGAAACTACTTCCCAAGGCTATTATGAAGAGCAAGTGAAATAATACTAATGTGGCATAACTGTGCTACAAAATAGTGAATACTCGATCAATATTAGCTCTGATCTTCCCCAAGCTTGGTCTTAACTGGGTTTCAAAACAAATGGGGGTAGGGATTTGGTGAAGAGATGCGTGATTACTTTACCCTTCCCTGCCCGTTTTAGAAGTCTCCTTCACGCTCCACTTCAGTTCTCATCTCTTCAGACTCTTCTTCCGTGCCCTCCGCAGCACCCTGATATGGTCGCATTTGGCCCCATTGTGGCTGCAACGAGCCTGGTACCAGATTAGCAGGACTCATCTTGGACGAGACCACTCTCCTTTTCTATTCTTGAGCCTCGCCTTGGTTGCTTAGGCTAGGGCCTCGTAAGTACTGCATATGTTGTAGGAGGAAGAGAGAACACAGGAGGCTGGAGTCTCATACTCTGGGGTATATTTAGAGATTAGGGTGGGAGAGAGGCGTGTGAAGAAGCTAAAGATGCAGGTGTTGCTTTAAATGGCTCTTGCTTCACGGTCTTGCAGTTTCTGGGAGAAGGCGGAGGGCGGATGTGTTACCTGTTCACTGGCTCATAAAGGAAATGTCAATATTAGCCCGTCCCCGCCTGCTCCTCAGGACTGCGTGAGAAACGCAAGATAAAACAGACAGGCAAGTTCTCTATAAATTTAAATTCCTAAGGGTTTTAAATTCCCCGGGCGACTCCTTTAAGAGGCGGGTCCCATCCCAGCTAACAGCTAAAGTCCCCGCCCCCGGTTGCCAGGGTGCTCTGTGGCGTCTCATCTTCATTGGTGGGCGACGTGGTGAGCGACTCAGCGGCAGCCATTTCCAACGGGCTGGCGGGGGCAAAAGATGGCGACGCCCGCCGGGTGGTCGCAGGGGGGGTCAGGGTCGGTGTGTCTCGCCTTCGATCAACTGCGGGACGTAATTGAATCTCAGGAAGAACTGATCCATCAGCTGAGGAACGTGGTACGCAGCCAGAAGAGCTGAGGGAGAGGCCACTTAAATGGCGGGGTCGAGGCCAGACTCTGTCCGGAAGCAAGGGGCGTGCCGGGAGCCCCTTGCCAATAGCGTCACCGGGAGGCGGGGCCTAGATGTGTTACGGCTTGTGGGGGTGGAGCCAAAAGGGGAAGAATTTTATTAATATTTTACAAGGAAATTTTAATCTAAATCAAGTTGTTCTCTACTCTCTTTGCCTGTTTGTGCAGGGCCCGGTAGATCTATTCACTGAGGCTCCTTTTCCCCATTTCTAGTTTGAGATGACTTCACTGACTTCCCAAGACCCTCTGGTTCAGGCATCCTTCCTATTAGGGACATCCTGTCCCCAGTGTCTAATGAAGTGCCTGCCATGCTGAGTGCAGTAAGCACAGATTTGAACCTTGCACACGATAATTTAAGGGCTTTGGCTTCTGACCCCTTTTTGCCCCTTTGCTTTTGCTGTCTCAGTCACACCCCAATTCATGGGAGCAAAGCATTGGAGCCATAGATTATATGGACAGGCATGGTAAAATCCTGGAGGCAGGCTCCGTCCCTGGCCTTTTTCCGCACAGTCTAGAACACTTTTCTCTTCCACCCCTCTTCTGGCCCACCCCTACATAGCAGTCAGATCTCAGGTCTGATTTGATGTCCCCTTCTCCTGAAGCAGTTCTGACCCTTCCCCAGGGTCAGGACCCTTATCTGAACACCACTTTGTGCTTCTCCATCATAATACACACCATGTTACAAGTTCTGGCCGTGGGCTATCTCCTCTATAAGCCTGGTTGCTCCTTGAGGGCAGGACCTAGAGCTGAGCCTCAGTGATTCTTGTGGAACCGAATTCTCCCTTCCCAGGGCCCCAACCTCTCCTAGGTGCCATGGGCATTACCCCATTATCCATCCTTGCTCCTGGTCGCTGAGGACTCCCCAGCCCCAGGCCCTTCCTGAGCCAGTGTCTATTGCAGATGGTTCTCCAGGATGAAAATTTTGTCAGTAAAGAAGAGTTCCAGGCACTGGAAAAGAAGCTGGTGGTGAGTAATGGCCTCTGCAGGCTCCTAATCTTCCCCCATGTCCCAGGATCTCTGTGGTCGAGCAGAGTCATTGAGTATTGGCCTCTGAGAACCTCCAGCCCCAGTAATGAAGACAATCTTTCTGTGCCCTGGCTTCTGTGTGGCCCTTTGAGTAAGGGGGCTGGTTGAAGGAGCCTAGGAGATCCAAGGTGGTTGGGGTAATGAGGTTACTGGTGTTGCCCCTGCAGGAAGAGAAAGCTGCTCATGCCAAGACCAAGGTCCTCCTGACTAAGGAAGAGGAGAAGTTGCAGTTTGCCCTCGGAGAGGTAGAAGTGCTGTCTAAACAGCTGGAGAAAGAGAAGCTGGCCTTTGAAAAGGCGTAAGTGGGCCTTGATAGGGGGGAAGGTTAGGGGTCCCATTTGCCTGTCAGCCTTCCCATCCTTTCTTATGTTTTCCACCCAGGCTCTCCACTGTCAAGAGCAGAGCCCTGCAGGAGTCCAGCAAGAAGGACCAGCTCATCACCAAGTGCAATGGTAGGCGGGAGGCCCGTGCTCCTTCCCACGCTTACATACACGGGCTCATCCCTAACTGCACCATGCCCATGTCCAGGGCAGGGTTTCATCCCAACTTCTGTTCCCGGCTGAGGATACAGGCAGGCCCAGGTGGGCCACAGCTTCGCAAAGGCCTTCAGGGACCAGGCAGGCCACGGAAATGAGGAAAGCAGTTGCTGTACAATATTCTTCATGGCCATAAAGGAACGGGCTTGCTCTCATTTTTCTTGAAACATACAGTCTTTCTTAGTCCACCTTTTGTCTTCCCCCTTTTAATGGATATTAGAACTAGTATACTTTAAAAGAGAAACAACAGAGCAAGGACAGTGGTACTTGGGAGGTAATTCCTAGTCTCTGGGTGGGGATAGTAGGGCAGAGTGGGGACTGTGGTGATGCAGAGAGCCAAGCCCTCTCAAGGGCCTAGCTACTCTGCTGTGGAAATAGGGGTCCAGTACTGTCAGAGCTTTAAAGATTTTATTATTTATTTATTTTTGTTGAGGGGAAGAGAGGGAGAAAAAGGGAAAGAAACATCAATGAATGCTTGCCTCTCAAGCGCCCCCTACTGGGAACCTGGCCCACAACCCAGACATGTGCCCTGACTGGGAATTGAACCAGGGACCCTTTGGTTCACAGGCCAGCACTCAATCCACTAAGACAACAGCTGGGACCTGTCAGAGCTTTAAAAAAGAAACTAGTTTTAATAGAAGGTTTTTTGAGTTTTTAATGGTGGCAACTGATTTAGAAATTTTATTTTATTTTATTTTATATTTTAAGAATGAAGGCAGAGTTCTATTTATTTATTTTTAGAGAGAGGGGAGGGAGGGAGAACAAGAGGGAGAGAAACATCAGTGTGTAGTTGTCTCTCACGTGTCCCCTACCGGGGACCTGGCCTGCAACCCAGGCCTGTGCCCTGACCGGGAATCGAAACTGTGACCCTTTGCTTCGCAGCAGTCCAGTGCTTAATCCACTCAGCCTTATCAGCCAGAGGGACGTAGAAATTTTAAAAGTATCGTATGGGCCCAGTAAAGTACGCCTGTGGGCCGTTTTCAACTCTGCTCCATGCAGATGCATGTAGCCACTTAGCTCAGCTGGTGCTGTGAGTTGCAGGGCACTTTCAATCAGCTACCCACTTTCATTCTCCCAGAATGCTAAACTCCTGTATTTTTTATTTTATACCAATTTTACGAAGTAGGTATGAATTCCATATACAACATCTGCTTCATTCACTGCAGCAGATTTTGAATAGGCCAGAGCCCATAGCTCAAGCCCAAAAGAGTTCAGGGTCTCTTGATGGGCCCTACCTGGAGCTTTGGGCACCCTCTACCTTCCAATCCAGCCTCCTCTCTCCCTTGGTGAGTATTCTCACTGGTAAGTTGCCAGCAGGCTGCCATCTTGATCTGGCCAGGTAGACTGACAGGCCTCATGGTTTGATCAAGGGCTCCCATTAGGGCCTCCTGGGGCCCTACAGGCAGCCACTGCGTTCATACCCAAGGACCCTGGTCCCTAGTCCTTACCCTTCCTCTAGACATTCCCCACCCTCACTTCCCTAAAAGGAACCTAGGGCCCTTCTCTGGCGGTGCTAGGAAAGGACATCCTTCCCTTAAGGCATTTCCTAGAGCTCAGCCAAGGCCGCAGGGCTCTTGGTCTGCTGAAAGGTGTGTGTGAGTCACAGGGATGGAACCTGCCTGCCTCCTCCCAGAATGTCCTGAATCCCTCCAGGGGGGCACAAGCCTTCACGGGAGCAGATCTGGTGGCCTGAACCGCCCCCTGGCCTCTTCCTTTGTGTGGTTTCAGTTTGGTTGTACATACACAGTTCCTGAATCTTTCCAAAGGGCTTTTCTAACCATTCCCTTACTGGGTGCCATTTATTTTACATTTATCTCATTTACTTTAAAAGATTCACACGAATTTCTGATGCTTTTTCTCAAGAGAACTTCACAAGCAGTGAGTCCGGATTAGCTGGATGACCAGGGAGGAGTGTTGACCATCCCGGGCCTGTGACCCCATGAGCTCATGTCTTCCTTCCCTTCCTTCACCTGTGTCTCCTCTTTTCTGTGCTGTGCCTTAACTTTTTACCAGACCGTCTCTTCTGAAACCTTGAATGCTTCAGTGTTTCTGCATTTTCAGAGCTTCTGTTTCAGTTACTCTTTGTCTAACATTTAAAGGCAGTGGGATTTTCTTCCTGTGAGGATCAGAATTTTCCAGGGCTTGCTGAGAGACAGTTATGTAAATGAAGCACCCCACAGGTCCCTACAGCCTCATTGGATTCTGGTCCAAGTCACAAAAGTCATCCTGGCCTCTAATGAGCATTTATTTAGCAGATGAGCTTTGCAACTATTAATCTCCCTGGGTCCTCACCACCCCGCAGGGGCTGTCTCTGCCCACATCTGTAGAAATGGATGACATTGGTCTGAAAAGAAGGCAGCTTGGCCAAAATGGTAAAACTGTCCCACCAACATTCATTGAAACGTCACCTTGGAAATGTTCTATCCTCTGATCGGTTCCTGAATCTTAACACTCCTTTTGGGAGCTGTTGCCTCGAGGGCAGGGATGTGGGTTGGACACACCTGGCGGGCTCTCAGGTCTGGTTGGATTGAGGTGACCAAACTAGGTAATGTTTCTAAGTCTGAAACCCCCTGGGGACATCCTGTTTGTTTTCCACAACTTTATTGTGCACCTATTATGTGCCAGATACCATTTTAGGCCTTAGGGTTAAAACTGTGAATAAAACAAAAATCCTTGTCCTTACATCCTAGGGGAGAAGGCAAATGAGTAAAATATATGGTATGTTAGATGTAAATGTTACAACGGAAAAATAAAGCAGGGAAAAGAGATAGGTAGTATTGGGAAGGGTTATAATTTTAGACTAGGGAGAGTCTCACTAAAGAGGCGACATGTGCAAAGATATGCAGGAGATCAGGCCAGGATCCGTTCATCCTTCTGCCTTTGGGCAGGGCTGCCACCTCTCTCCAAGGACCTTTGCCTGCCTTCATGTGAGTCACCTAGTCCAGAATAGAGTTGTGAAGTCACTGATACAGTTATCAGACTTTGTGTCCCCACCACCCCATCAAGACCCTATGAACTCATTCTTACTAAAGTATTAGCAGCTACTCATGGAGAACCTCTGGGTGGCAGGAGCCAAGCTCCGAAAAGACCCACGATGGAATGCCTTGTCTCAGGAAGGGGCCCATGGGGTGGAACCACTCCTCCCTGCCTCTCTCCCCCACAGAAATTGAGTCTCACATTGTAAAGCAAGAAGATATCCTTAATGGCAAAGAGAATGAGATTAAGGAATTGCAGCAAGTTATCAGCCAACAGAAACAGATCTTCAGGTGAGGGGTCATGGACAGGCTGGGGGTTGTTGATGGATATGGGAGCCAGACCTCTGGCCCCTACCATGGGCTGTCACCAGCCCACGCCCAGCTGGCTCCTTGCAGGAATCACATGTCTGACTTCCGGATCCAGAAGCAGCAGGAAAACTACATGGCCCAGGTGCTGGACCAGAAGCATAAGAAAGCCTTGGGGACACGTCAGGCATGGAGCCACCAGCATCCCAGGAGAAAATAAAAATGGCTGTCAGCTTTCTGTTTGTAACCTGATCTCTGCCTTCTCTGCTGTGGGGATCACCATCCTGATCCTTCCTGTCCCTGTGGGTACCCCCTCAAGACTTACCAGCGGCCTGGCCCCCAGGGAAGGGGCAGGTTAAGAGACAGAAGACACTCCTTCCTCCCTCCCAACCTGCCTCCTGGGCCTTGGTGACTTAAGTGAGAATTAAGTTATCAGGAACTGGGTGAGGAACAGGCCTTGGAGCACCACCTGCCAGGGGGTCCATGGGATTATGGGGTTGCAGACTACTTTGTTGTCTAGTGGGCACCGTCCTTTCTTACTTGGTATTTAATCCCTGCCTATATAAACAGCCCTGTGTGTGAGGGAGAGAGAAGGGGGGGGGGGGGAGAAAAAACGCTTACCAAAGACCTCAAAGACAGTGGGTTCTCGGACCACAATCAATTTGGGAAATCATGACAAAACAAAAATGTTATATTGTGAATTACATGGGCACCTTCTTAACCCTTCCTCCAAACAAACTCATCAGTCTTCACAAATGGGAGGAGGGAAACGGAGAATGTCATGTCTCTTTTTAAGGTGGGGAAACAGTCTGTGAAGGGGCCGTGACAGGCTTCATCCTCTCAGAAGTCATCACTTGATGGCTAGGTGATCACAGGGCTCATCCTGGCACAGGACCCACTAGGGAGGCTGAGTCAGATTTGTCAAGTCCAGCTTTTCCCGGGTCAGTGTGAAAGTAAGTGCAGAGGAGGGGCCAGTGTTCTTGCTGCAGGGCCAGCGGGGACCTGAGTCATGCAGGACCTAGAAGTCAGAAGTATTAGGTCAAATAGTGCCCATTGTCATTGCCCCAGAACACTTACAGATGGTGGCTGCTTACCCACCAGTGCCTGTGCCCAGGGCTAGTGCTGAAATGGGGGCTGAATGAGGGC
>PVKM010018843.1:0-24731 GCA_004027735.1 Carollia perspicillata | reverse complement strand
AAAAGCAAGGACCTAAATCCAAGATTACTCTATCTAATTAAGTTGTCTTTTAGAAAGAAAGAACAGATCAAGTGTTTCCCACATAAGGTCAAGTTAAAGGAGTTCATCATCACCAAGCCCTTATTATATGAAATGTTAAAGGGACTTATCTAAGAAAAAGAAGATCAAAACTATGAACAGTAAAATGACAAAAAACTCACAACTATCAACAAATGAACCTAAAAAAGACAAAAAAAAAAAGTAATTTTAACAGGAACAGAATCACAGAAATGGACATTACATGGAGAATTATCAGTGGGGAGGGAGAGTAGAGGAGAATGGGGGGAAGGTAAAAGGAAGAAGAAATATAATTGGTAGGTGCAAAATAGATAGGAGGAGGGTAAGAAGAATGTAGGAAATGAAGTAGCTGAAGATCTTATGTGTATGACCCATGGACATAAACTAAAGGTAGGGAGATGCTGTAGGGACTGTGGATACCAGGCAAAGGGAGATCATAGGGAGAAAGAAATAGGGCAACTATAATGGAATAATCAATAAAATATGCTTTAAAAGATATGTATATTTATAATTTTACTTATGGTGAATAATTGTTTTCTATAATTCAAAATATACACAGCACATTTTCCATTTTATGAAATACCTTAAATAATTCTTATTTCCTCTTCTTATTTTTAATAAGTACAAATAAATGTATAAATAAATTACATATTTTATTTCATATTCTCTTTATGACTTAATTTGAGTTGATGTTTGGTCTTCATTTTGCATCTAAGGAAACTAGAACCTCTTGACTGTAATATTATTCCTTGCTAACAGACATATGAAATACAATGTTTTATCCAGACTGTGACCAGATCAAACTATAATAAATATATTCTGTGTTTATGAAAGTATCTAAAGGCAGGCAGATCGGGATTTTCTACAGTTCCCCCAGGACACAGACTTGCTCCAGTCTTTCCTGGTTGGCTTTGATTCTAAGGTTTGTGGCATCACTTTGCAGTATGAATACTTTACCCCCAGATATTATGACAAACAGCCCTGTATCCATCTCTAAATCATTCACGAGTGAAAATCAGATTAGATGAATTATGATTTAGTCCCAAGTGTATTCACATCATAACTCAATCAAAACTAGATTTCTTTAAAAGATTAACAAAGGGAAATGGCATAGAGTACTCAATTAATATAGCACATGTTGTGCAATAATGTCATTTATGTCTATAGATTCACTTTTAATTCTGATTCCTTTATTACAGTTAGAAAAAAAGGTAGTCCCCAGATCAATAGCCTATTCACTTGTTAAAATATATAGAATTCATTCTTGTTATTAGTCACAGATTTTTCATGCTTTGTCTATTTTTTTTTTCTTTCAAAATGACAATGCAAACAATAGTGAGCATCAAAGAAGAACCTCAGGCTGCTAGGAATTTGGATAAAATCTCATAGAAGTGCTTAGATATTCACCAGCTCAATTATTCTCCATTATTTATAACATAATGTTTTCTATAGAGTAGTTATTGCTGTTTTGAATAAAATAATTTTATATTGAATTTATTTTTCTAATATTTATTCATAAGTATTATTAACTTCTAAAATAAACATAGGCTTCCTGTTATACAGTAATCAAAATATACATTCTTATAAAATCTGCTAGGTCTTGGAACTACTTAAATAAAGAATAGTTATGACTAGTGGTTGGCTGACTTCTCCAAATGCTTTAATGCTCTCAAAACTATTTGCAATTTGGACATAATAATGCAGAAATTCCATCTGATGTGATAACACTTTTAATCCAATACATTTTCCACATATACATGTACTTTGCTGTATAGTAAGCTCTGCATGAAATGTAATCTTTATTTTCCTGGCATATTCCTTTTTATTCTAAGTAATGCTGAATTATTATATTAAATTGAAATATAAATAACTTAATTATCCCTGGTCTATATTCAGCTTCACCCTTTGCTGGATTAAT
Source organism: Carollia perspicillata (assembly GCA_004027735.1). NCBI lineage: Eukaryota > Metazoa > Chordata > Mammalia > Chiroptera > Phyllostomidae > Carollia > Carollia perspicillata. The sequence continues at coordinate 22,756 of PVKM010018843.1, read as the reverse complement.
AGAAGACCCCTGTGTGCAGGTAGAGATGGAATTTCCCTGAAAGTTGACTAAATGCAGCTGGCAAGATGTAATTCTATATCAGATACAGACCAGTGCAAAAGATGGTGCATGGAGGGAAAATATCAAACTCTTGATGTTTTATCTCCCCCCTCCAAAAAAAGCTCCAACATGTATAAAACTGCAAAAGAAAAAGACATCACAGGACATCTGCTTCCTTGGTTCTTGTTAAAACTGGCACTCAGATGTAAAATAGCAATATGTCAAATATTACTAAAATTTCTAAATACACTACAATATAATGTAAAGACAAGAAATTTTGCTTTTTTTTCATCTTTCTTAGCAGTCCTCAGGATTTCTTATTTTATTATACATTATCATTTAGTTAAAAAAGTCAGAGAACAGCTTTACTTTTCTGTGATTATTATTTAATATAGACCCTAAAGTTGGTCAGTATACTCAGGAATATAAGATAGCAGAGGATGTAATCCTACTGTATCCTTAGGAGGAACACATCGGTTAGCCACACAGAGTGAGAAGAGGCAGGCTTTGGGGTGAGGTGGTTCCTTAGTGTTAGCTCACTGGAACTGGGAAATAAGCCCTGATGCTCTATATTCTTATAAAAAACATAATGATGCTTATTTGTTAGCGTTTTTAGGGAATTGAGTATTGTGTGAAGTGAAAGGTCATTTAATTTTTATATTTTCAAAGATTATAAGATTGGAGAGTGGAAAATCTCTTTGTATTTCTATCCATTCCAAGCTTAAGAATAGTCATTCTTACTGCAGAAGACAGCTCAGAGCACATACCATAAAGCCTCAAAGTTTGAAAAGATGGTGGGAAACTGGCAATTCCAGAGGAGCTGGACTGCATTGATTACATATTTACTTATTCATATATTCATCCACTCATTTATCCTTTCATTCATTTGCTCCAAACTCAAATACTTCTATGGTAAGGCCTCCCTAGACATTCATCAACCTTTTTTCTTCTTCTTAGGTACACAACTAGAGTCTATTTCTCAAGCTTCCATAGAGTTGATTAACACCAATGGAATCTTGGCAGATGTAATACACACTACTTTAGGCTTGCCCATATAAAAACTACCACAAAATCTTCAAAATATACTCCTTTTGTCTGGTATATTGATATCAATTCTAAGACACATAGTAAACATGACATTTTTTTGATCATCTGGAGCCTAAATGACTATGTATGATAGAGAATTCCCACCATGTATTACACAACACATAATAAAATAAAACAGTATCTCTAAGTTCTAAACAATTTTTTTGGCCCAGTGGTAAACAAAACAGTCTTTGTGTGGAATACTTTATTGAAAAAATATGTTTTGTTTTTTGTTGTTACTGTGACAAAAGAAGTCACAAGTAACATGACATACAGTTAGATAGATATACGCATAGGATACCATGGTAGGACAAAGGAGAGAGACTTGAGTCCTTAGCTGAAGCTGAGAGAAAAAAAGGCAATTAGACAAGGCATTCACAAAAGAGGCTATTATTGGCAATCATTTTGAAGAATTAGTTGGCATGAGGAGGGAAGGAAGAGTCGTCTAAGAGAAAATGACATAAAAAGTGTGCAGGGGAAACTATGGATCTACCTATCTATAGCCAATCTACCCATTATGTCTTATACAGCATGGTGTGAGTACATACTGTAGCTATCTTTCAGATACCTGTTATCACAGCAGTGGTGGCGGTAAGTCTGTTATTACTTTTTGGATGGATGTGCTCCATGATTTCTTGTCCTGTCTTGGTCCTAATGCTTTTAATTCACTCTGCAATACATGCCTACATTGAAGTAAATTTCTCCTCATAGCAGATACAAGGCAAAAAACTCTAGTGATTTGTAATCCTCAACCAGATGGTCTCTGGCCTTCACGCAGGAAACGAACAAATGTTCTAGAGTGAGAAAGTTGGAGCTCTCGGTCTTTCTTGGCCATTTATTAGCTATGTAAATTTTAGGTAAATCCCAACCTCAATGGTTTCAATTGTTCCCTGAGAAAATAAATTTTATATTCTCTCATTTGTTATTTTTCCACATTATAAACTCTTAGCAGTATGAACTACATTCTCCTTTCGGATATTCTCTCTGAATGACTTTATCCTTACTTCCCTGGGTCAACCACAGATCCTCCCTCCCTGTCTTCTTCTTAACCTTGTTTCTTTGCAAAGTATTTTTATGGAATAGTTCAGTACTCCATATATGAGCTCTCCAATACAAAAACAAAAAACAAAAAAAAAACACTAAACCATTGCCAACCATATAGAGAGTCAGGCTGATTTTTAACTGTAAATTTGTTATTAGAAAACTTTTTCTTACTTTCATTTCTACAGTAATTCTATTGGTTGTAAGTATGTATATGTTTTAGGGTGGGAGGTGGGGATTAAAGTATAAATCTCTATCTATGAAATTCAAATTCCATTATCATTGTAGAAAAGCATTTTTATTCAACAATCCAGTTTTAAATATATACACTCCTCATATTTGAAAAGCACTTTAAAGCACTTCAGTGTTTTTAAATGGCTTGTTTCTCTGACAACTAAGCATCATAAATTAAAAATATATGTCATATAACCCTTCAATAATATACAGTACATGAATTCTGCTTACAGAGTTTTCTATCTGAGTGAAACTCTTGTGTGGAAAAACAGATACAGTTATAGTTAATTCCTTGTCATTTATCTTCTTTTATGCAATCCCACACTCTGATATTAACCCTCTATTTCATTTGATGGCTCTCCCGCAATGCATATTAAATCAACAAATTATTACATGTGTGGGTGGTATAAATTATGTACTCTACTTGATTCAAAACTGAATAATCAAAAGCAGTTTCCATGTAACTTTTTTGAAAGAAAGATTTAGATATTAACATGACATTCTGCTTAGTTGTCACTGGGAAATAAGTGGGTTTCTGAGGCATTATAAACACAACCATCTCTGCTGAATCCTGGTTATGTTTTTGTTTTTATATTCTTAAAGTATTAAACAAGTACAGTTATTATTTGGAGTAAGAACTTAGTTGATAAAGTAACTTGGAGAAATGATATAATTAAGTGGATATTTTACTTACAAAGCTTTATTTGGTATAAATTATCTTGGGTGCTTTTGTTAATTAATAATATAATTGTTCAAGAGTATTTTCCCCTATATATATCAATTGTATCAAATTGTAGTTATATATTTGAGATACAAATTTTTGGATGTTCATAATTGTTACTAAATATATTCACTCACTCCCATTCAATAATTGTTATTATAATAGCATCAATAAAAACAACAACAATAATATTTAATACTTACTGTGTACCAAGTACACTTCTCATAAGTTTACACTGATTTATTCCATCTACCTAGAATCCTAGTGAGGAAGAAATATTATTTGCAGTATAATATGGAGAAATAGAAGAACAAAAATGGTTACTCTATCTACTCAAATCCATATGATCAGTACGGGTGAAAACAGTGTTTCATTTCTCAAAAAACAGATGTAGTAGGAGATAAACAAAAAGTAAAAATAAAAAGAAGATAAGGCAAAAAGTATGGATCTGATCATATATTTGTAGAAAAAAATATATTGAAACATACAATGAGGTTTGTCTATAAAAAAAGTCCCGCTACTATTAATATAATGAGAATGGTCCATGCATCATTGATGTGACCTGACAACTAATGCACATATGTGAATAATGAATATTTTAATGTGCTAGTCAGTAGGGGCAGTAGACACCATTGAGTGAGCATGTGTATTGTGTGGCCACTGCATTCAAAAGGAATAAGCAAGTAGAGCAATGAATCTGTATCAAGTTTTGCCTTAAGCTTGAACATTCCTCTGCAGAAACCATTCACCATTTGGATAATGGCAAATGGTGATGATAATTCAGAAGGCAGCAGCTACGGGCAACTGGTGATTGGCAGCTTCATCACAACAACATTCCTGCTTATGCATCACATCTTGTGCAGTATTTTTGTGAAACATCAAATCACCCAAGTGACTCAGCCCCACTACAGCCCAGATTTAGTGCCCTGAGACTTCTGCCTTTTCCCAAAACTATTTACCTTGAAAAGAAAGAGATTTCAGACTGTTGATGAGATTCAGGAAAATATGAAGGGGGACCTGATGGTGATTGGGAGAACTCTGTGAGGTCCCAAGGTGCCTACTTTGAAGGGGACTGAGTCATCACTGTCCTATGTACAATGTTTCTTGTATCTTGTATTTTCTTCAATAAACATGTCTATTTTTCATATAACTGGAAAGGAAAATATCTCTTCCTTCACATAACTGGATATTTTCTGGACACACTTCATATATGCAGCCTGTAGAGTACTTGAAAGGGAAAGAAAAATTACTGAAGGAAGAGGTAAAATGTCTTAAAGATAAAGTAAAAAAGGAGGAACTTGCCCTAAAATGATGTTTGTTTGGATGGGATGGGGCAAGAGGAGATTTCTGTGGGTTCTATATAAGTGTATTAGAGCCAAGCTTCAGCCAACATCTCATGATGCAATAAAACCAAGAGAGGAATGGTTGCAGAGTCTTTTTGTGAAGATATATTCATAGATCTTCCTGTCCCATGACTCACATTGAGGTCCAGATCTGAAGGTGCCATGTGGAGAAGGAAAATGGATAGCTCTAGGTAAATATGTGGTGATGGAAGACAAAACCATAGCAAGATGTCACAAATTATCAGTGGGAGTTGAATGCCAATATTTACTAAGATGATATATTTGCCACGTGAACTGATTCTAGGTAAGGTGGCATAAATTATGGAAAAGAAAGCTCTATTTCTGCCCTGGCTGATGCGGCTCAGTGGACTGAGTGCTGGCCTGCACACCAAAGGGTCACTGGTTCAATTGCCAATCAGGGCACATGCCTAGATTGTGGGCCAGGTCCCCACTAGAGGGCAAGCAAAAGGCAACCACACATCAATGCTTATCTCTCTATATCTTTCTCCCTCCCTTCCTCTCTGTCTATAAATAAATAAATAAAATTTTTAAAGAAGCTCTATTTTTTTTCACATAGGAGGTTCATTATATATATGAAAAGATGATGGTGAAATGGTGATACCATGCTGTATTTAACATGCCTCGTGAAGGCCATTGCTGCCATTTGTATGAATAATCTTGAAAATAATTGCATGATAGATTAATCTGATTATCAAGGGAAATGTGGAAATTGCTGCCCTTAAATTGTACAATATAAACTCAGTTTAGCCAAATATTTTCACAAATCCAACTATACCAGGTCTTAATATAATGTCTCTCAGCCACAAACCCACTTTTAATTTTTAATGCCCACTTTTATGACACTGGGTCAAAATGCCGCAAAAATATGTGCTACTTTGTAGTCAGGATCTGTATAAGGAATCCATAGAAGAGGATTAAATGGCTAAAGGAAAAGGTTTTGTTCTTTTGTATTGGCATTTTGTTCATTTCAAATTTCTGTTAGTATCTTTCATAAGTACTTATGTTTTAAATTGGCAATGGCTATTAGTTCCAGAATCAGCAGTTTAATCATTTGACATGAATTTGTCTAACAATAGCCAAACCACCAGCATGTCCCCAGGAACAAGACCACCAGAAAACTAGTATTTCATTTCAGCATTCTGAGTCTCACTTGTGTAGTGACCTCCTTCAAGCTCAGAGCCATCAGCCTTGGCCAAGCGTGCTCTCCTCAAGCAGTAGATTCCTGGAATTTCTATGTCTGTGGAATCTTCATGTCATCAACCTTGTTCAGTTCTTCAAATCATAGTGAATGATGATTTATCTTTTTGGTTTGTGGCTCTTGATTAGATTATGAATGATATAAAAATTGGCATAAACTATAAAACAATCTTACTGATTGGATGTGAAGACTCATCGTGCAGTTGGGCTTTCCTTTAGGCCTGATATACTTGAAAAAGGAAAATGAAACATGGATAATCCATGACACGCAGTACAAGGCAGTCAACGTTCGAGCACCCTCATTAATCCATGCCTCCTGGTATCCTGGCCTTTGTGCAGTCACTTCCCATACTGAATCAGGGGTGGCTCTGTGGGCAATCAGATATAATAGAAGAAACTTTTTTGTGTGTGAAACTAGGTCATTAAAGACATTGAAGCTTCTGTGTTTAAGTTGTGAAATGCTCCCTCTGGGGGAAGCCAGGTTCCATGCCTTGAAGATAGATACTCAGGCAGCCCTACTGAGAGGATGTGGAGAGAAAATGAGACATTTGCCAAATATTAGGTCCAAACTACCAGGCGTATGATTATATGTGAGGCTACTCTCAGCCTTGGCTAAATCTTCAGCTGAATGAAGCCATATCCATCATATGATGCTAAAAAATTAGTGAAGCCATGTGTGACCTGTATAGCCAAGTTCCTTTTAAAATTTTAGCGACATAAACTTATGAAATAATACATTTACTGTTTCTTTTAAGCCACTATATTTTATTTTATTTATTTATTTTTTTTATCCGAATTTGAGGACATTTTTTCACTTCTTTTAGAGAGAGAAGCATTGATTGGTTTCCTCCTGCAGCACCCACACTGGAGATCATGCTTACTTGTACCCCGCATAGTAGGTGCTTTGACCAGGGAATGAACCAGCAGTGTAGGTAGTTGCACTGACTTGGCATTGAACCTGCAACCTTTAGGTTCTGGATGACACTCCAAATAACTGTGCCATACTGGTTGTGTATAAGCCACTACATTTTAGAGCTGATGTGCAGCAGTAAGAAATAATATAAGTAGTTTCACAATTAATTAAAATATCCTCTGAAGTTACATGTGATGGAGTCTTCACTGAAGCCAAGTGTGGCAGAAGACCAAGTAACTAATAGACATTAACTTTTGGGGAACAATAAAGAGTCAAGGACTGTCTATGAGATTGTTTTTCTGAGGGCATCAGCTTACAAAAAGGATTGAAGAAGCTAATCTTATTTTAACTCTGCCTAAGTAGTTATTGAAAACAAGAGATGATTGACGTCACCCCAAAATAAACTCCCCTTTTTTATACTGTAGCATTCACGTTACTATTTCTCAAAATAACACTGAAATCATAATTGTTTGAATTGCAAGATCACAACTAACATTCAGTTGATGCCATTTTCAAGCTACATGCCAATGCCAAGACAGGGGTTGGGAAGGAGTGGAGAACTATGGATTCATGTTGAAGCATATGGGGAATCCAAATGAAGCTTAGCATTTTGAGTCTCTGAGATGCTCTGATCCTAGCAACAGAAGCAACCTACCCTACCATATGAGGAAACCAGATTTCCCTGTTTTACGGCCATCTAATAACTTCAACTGGGCTTGGCTAAAGAGATATGCCTGTTCTTCTCAATGCCTGTGAGGATTATTCTTTGTTACCACTAATTCTAGAAGTAAAGTCAGATATCACCCTTGCTGTGGGACAAGTGCAAATTGCCTGTGCCCAGCTCCCAGCAAGAACACAATATTTAGTTAATTTGCATCTACCAAAACCTGGATAACCTATGTGGGGATAAATTACACTAGTTTTGGACCAAACAGGAGAGAATATAACATTTGGATTAGGCCAAATTTGTAAACTTTGGATTTAATGAATTAGCTCACAGTACTACAAATAGCTCTAAGTAGTTTACTTAGCTGACTGACAAAACCTTGGATTCAGTAGTGACATACATTTAATTAGGTTTAGTTGCTATAACTTCTGCTGTAACTAGTGAAAAGAATCTAAAATCTCAGGGAGATAGAAATATTGAAGCTGTTTTAACATGTGATACTACAACCCAACTAATTCCAAACTAACTTCTGAGAGCCTCAGAGCGAACAGTCACTTCAATCATACATGGAAATGTACATTAATGAGAGGAAGAAAACATGCTTGAAAAGTGATGTAGTCACTGTCCTTTTGCAATATGAGATGCCACAATTGAGACAGGTTTCCTGACTGTGGTAGAGGACGATGGGTGTCTATCCTAGAGGAAGAGAGGCAAAACCAAAATAATTAGCAGGCAGAGACTGCAGGGGCACCTATCATTAATAAGCAAACAAAAACAAAGTGTTATTTAAATGTTTTACCCATAGAAATATCAGGAAATGGTAAAATGGCCTCAGTACTGTCCACAATGAAATACTCTAGTAAAAGGTTACCTGATCTATGCAGCAGAAAAGTCCCAAGTCTGGTCACTGGAAACACGTCTATGGTGTGCGTTATGGGGAGTCAAGTCCTTTCCACTGAGCCAGTTCATACATCAAGAACCCCTTTAGCGAAGTTGAAAATGGGGGCCCTTGAGGAACAACCCTTCGGCTGTGCCAGAAGCACATTTTCAATGCTTTTACAGAGAGATTAGTGACCTTTTACGAGAATGACTGGGCACTAGACAAAAGAAAATGCAGAGAAACTTCAGATATTTTAAACAAAGGCTTTGGATAGAGACTAATTTCTTGAGAACTGAAGTGTCACTGTGTTCTGATATTTGAAATTGGATGCAATGGTAGTCAGATGATAAATGAAGTTCTGACCCACTCTAAGTTCCAGTAATCCCAGTGTGTTCACGGGCCCACTTTTCCTGGCAGTACACCCTCACACACACTCTGACCCAGGGAGTAAGTCCCATTATGGTAGAAAGGGTCATGTGGAAGCCTCTGAAATGTGACCTTCAACCTAGGATAATAAATCAAACCTTTCCAGGAATTCTAAAGAATTGTGCCACAAACAAAAATGTGAAAGATGAAAAAGGAAGGTGGGGGGGGTTACAATACTACTACAACCTCATCTTGCTCACCTGATTGGCTCGTGTAGAGAAAGATGGATGTTGGTAAATTATTGTGCTTTATCACACACACAAATGTGGCTCCATCTGCAGTTGCTGATCCAGATGTAATATATTTTATTTTATTTTTTAAAATATTTTATTTATTTATTTTTAGAGAGAGGGGAAGGGAAGGAGAAAGAGTGAGAGAGAAACGTCAACGTGTGGTTGCCTCTCATGTGTCCCCTACTGGGGACCTGGCCTGCAACCTAGGCATGTGCCCTGACTGGGAATTGAACTGGCAACCCTTTGCTTCACAGGCCCATGCTCAATCCACTGAGCTACACCAGCCAGGGCCAGATGTAATATTTTGCTAGAGTAAAATAACATAGTACTTGGCACCTGGTATAAAGCTATTAACATGGAAATGGTTTATTTTTATTTTTTATTCAAAACAATATGATATTATTTTTTACAATCTTTTATCACCTCTACTTTGCTCTGCTATAATGTACACCATGAATATCTTGACGACCTTATTCTCAATATAATGCACTTGTCCATTACATTGAGGATATTAAATGGATTGAATTTAAAACCCAAAAAGTAGAAAACGGTCTTTTTTATTTTTTATTATTTAAGTTAGAGTTGGTGTACAATATCACATCAGTTTGAGGTATTCAATCTTGTGATTAGACATTTATATAACTTACAGAGTGATCATCTGATAAATTCAGTACCCATCTGACACCATGTATATTCTAACAGTGTCACTGACTGTGTTCCTTCACTGTATGTCCTTTATAGCCCAGTGACTCTTCCAGAGCTATCAACGTGCACCCCTTGCTCCCTTCACCTTATTCAGCCATCCTTCAACACACCTTCCCTCTGCCAACCGTCGAAATGTTCTCTGTATCTATGAGTCTGTCTCAGTTCTGTATGTGTTCTTATTTTGTTTTTTAGATTCCTTATATAAATGGAATCGTCAGGCATTTATCTTTTCCATCAGACTAACTTCTCTCAGCCAATGCACTGTAGGTCCATCAGTGTTGTTGAAGCTGGAAAGATTTCATTCTTTATTCTGGAGAATCATATTCATTGTACAGGATAGGAGCAAAAGTAGGTTTACAGTTGTGAGTATACAAACTAGCTTTTCCTCGTATAATTACTTATTAATTTGTTTGTTATCTATCATATGAGCAGCTACAAAACTACTTTACTCTACCCCATATATATGTACCACTTTTTTAAAGCCATTCATCAATAGATGGACACTTAGATTGTGTCTCTATGTTGGCTATTATAAATAATGCTGCAAAAAACTTATGGATGTTTATCTTTTCAATTTAGTGTTTTAGGTTTCTTTGGGTAAATACACAGAAGTATAATTGATGGGTTCTTCTTTGTCTCTTGTGATAGCCAATGTTTTAAAGTCTATTTTGTCTGGTATAAATATTGCTATCCCAGCTTTTTTGTATTGCTTTGTTTCCATTTTCATGAAATATTTTTTTCTATCCCTTTACTTTCAGTCTGTGCATGTCTGTTGACCTGAAGTGTGTCCTTGTAGGTGGCATATGTAAGGGTCTTGTTTTGTTAATTCAGGCGTGGTGTGTCTGGTTATTGGAGCATGTACTCCACTTGCCTTTAAAATACTTGTTGCTAGACACATGTTTGTTGCCATTTTATTATTTGTATCTCTGATCTGTCTCCCTTTTTTTTCTTCTTAAAGAAGACCCTGTAACATTTCTTGTAATACCAGTTTGGTGGTGATGAACTCCTTTCGCCTTTTCTTTTCTGGGAAGCTCTTTATGTGTTCTTTGATTCTAAATGATAGCTTTTCTGGGTAGAGTAATTTTGGGTCTTTGATTTTCATCACTTTGAATATTTTTTTGCCAATTCCTTCTGGCATGCAAACTTTCTGTTGAGAATTTAGCTGACATTTTTATGGGAGCTCCCTTGTAGGTAACTAACTGCTTGTCTCTTACTGCTTTTTTAGATTCTGTCTTGGTCTTTAACCTTTAGAATTTTAATTATCATGTGCCTTGGTGTGGGTATCCTTGGGTTCATCTTGTTTTGATCTGTGCATCCTGGACTGGTGTATTTATTCACCATGTTAAAAAAATTCTGTCATTAATTTTTAAATAGGTTTTAAATTTCTTGCTCCCCATCTTCTTCCAGCACTCCCATGATGGACATTCAGGCCTTTATAGAGTAACCTTATCTATTAGGTTCCCTTTAGGGTCCAGTATTGCAGCCTCCCCAGTTACCAGAGGGGGATACCCCAAGTGCACCCCATGGTGTAGGCTGTATGCACCCCCTTGCTGCAGTTGAGCCTGATTGCTGTTGGCAAGCCAATTGAAGGGATTTCCCCCCAAGGCTTATTAGTCATGAAGACTGGCCACAACCACTGTGGAGGATCTGCTATGTGGAGCTGACCCCATGGAGGGGAACTCATTTTACTGCTGTTTAGGTACCTGCTGAGTTCACCCCTCAAGTGTGTTGCTTGTGTTGGTTGTCAGGTGGTGGTTCATTGTGGCTTGAAGTTGTCCACTGTGTGTGCTAGCTCTGTGGCCTCCTGGGATGTACAAGCCAAGGTCAGCCTCCACCTGTGCCCTGCACGGAGCCACCTGGAATGAGCTACAAAGTAATCTACAGATGGATACTATTTTTGATAGGCTTGGGCTTGGCCAGGAGAAGCCAGGCTGTAAAACAATGATGGTTTCCACCAGGGCTTGGCCTGGGGCCTCCTAGCAAGAGGTACAGGGTACATATAGGTCAGATGCTGCTAAACAACAAAACAAACAAGTAAGCAAAATATAACCAAAGACATTGAAATAGAAAACAGACTGACAGTAACCAGAGGGGAGAAGGGAGGGAATTTCAGGGGAAAAGGGAAAGGGGTCACAGGAACAAATGTAAAGGACATGTGGACAAAAACTAAGGTGGGTGGGAATGGGAGGGAGGTGGAGCGCAATGGGGGTGGACTGGGATGAGAGTAAAAGAAAACTGTATTTGAACAACAATTAAAATAAATTTTTTTAAAAGAGAAAATTTTAGGAAAGTCAGCAGCCTGAGCTCAGATAAGCTTTTTGTATGGGAAAGCCATTGGAAAGGGTTTGCTTGGGCCCAAATGTTGAGTTGGGCATGGTTTCAGGGAATCATCAGGAAGAACAAAGAAATAGTGTTTGGTTGATGGAGTCTCACATATGGTGCCCACATACAGGTTTTGTGAGGAAAGCTTTACAAAGAAGTGACCACTTCTTCCAGCACATCTGTCTAGGAGAAAGTTGCCCCCACCCAATCTCTTGCCCTGATGCCAGACAATTCAGTTCCTCTTGTTTGTCCCTGGTGTCTGATGTGCTGCTGCCCCAGTGCTGGAACTTAGAGAAAACAAGTCAGAGTCAGTTCATATGCAGGACCTTTAAGAGGAATGCTCAGGGCTCCAGCTCCAGGAGTCTCCATCTCACCCAACCACAGTCACTGCTGGTTTTACAGCCAGGAGTTGTAGGGACTTCTCTTCCTGGAACTGGAATCTTGGCCTGGGGGTTCTGGCATTGAACTGGACTGCTGGCTTCTCATGAAGCACCTCTGAGGTTGACATATTCCTCCTGATTTTTATCTTCCATACCTGTGTGTGGGACCAGTCCATTCTGGATCTCTGCCCCTCCTACCAGTCTCAATGAGGCTTCTTCTTTACATGCATAATTATAGCATTTCTGTTCAGCTAGATTTTAGGCAGTTCTGAATGAAGTTTGTTCTGCAGTTTAGTTGTAATTTTGAGGTGATGATGGGAGGTTCTGAGTACCATGTTGACCTACTGAAATCTTGACCAGAAACCTAGCAAATATTTAAAATACTTTAGGAATACATAGGTGAAACTCAAGTAAGGAGATACTTATTAAAAAGTCATATGCCCATCAACTTGTAAAGTTTCTGGACTTCTAATGTTGTCTGAAGTACATGAAAATATCAACTATGTGGTAAAATATTAAGTTAATATGATGCTATGCCTCATACAACCTACAACAAGCAAAGAGGGGGGGATTAATGAAATAAAGAGACATGGTATGAAATTCAGTTAAGAGGAAGAAAAATTGAGGTCATGTAGAACTTTGTTAGGCCTCATTAAAAAGTTTGGTAACAGCAGGGATGGAACTGGAAAACATTATGCTGAATGAAATAAGCCAGGCGGTAAAAGACAAATACCATATGATCTCACCTTTAACAAGAACTTAAGCAACAAAACGAACAAGCGAGCAAAATATAACCAAAGACATTGAAATAGAAAACAGGCTGACAGTAACCAGAGGGGAGAGGGGAGGAAATTTCAGGGGAAAAAGGGAAGGGATTATAGGAACAAGTATAAAGGACACATGGACAAAAACTAAGGCGGGTGGAAATGGGAGGGAGGTGGGGAGCACTGTGGGGGTGGACTGGGACATGAGTAAAAGACAGAAAACTGTACTTGAATATCAATTAAAATAAAATTTAAAAAAGTTTGGAATTTATTTTATATGAACTAGGATTCATTGGTGCTTAGATTTACATATCGACAGGTCCGAAATTTTTTAAATTTAGTGGATAGTCTGAATAATTTATATTTTAAATCCAATTTATTTTAATAAAATATGCAACTCATATAACTGTGTCTAGGTACTATATTTAAATGTTTTCATTTGCTATATCTGAGAAAAATAAAGACATATTTGAATTAGTGAACATAATTTTAACGTGACAAAATTTATATAAATACATATTTATATATGTATGCATATATATATATATATATTTCTGCAATTTATGAAAGCCTTTACTCATTTTCTCTGGGCTTATCTTACGTAACAAAGACACTGCTTTTTATAGGAAGAAAAAACAATTTTAATGAATGTACCTGTCCTGTGCCAATGTGAAAACAAATGTGCTCATGAGCCCATTGAATATTACAATTAATTAAAATTTTCACAGTATTTTACTTCCTTAGCTAGAATTGATGTTTGTTTCAGTGTAGCAGTCAATTTAAAGAATTTATAGGAATTCTTAAATTCAATTTTTAATTACAAATAAATTCCTTATATATTTAACCATTAATGCAACAGTAGTTTTCCTAGTATCTAATGTTGAACTGAAAGTCCTGTATTTAAACATCTATCTTGTAAACAAATTTTTAAGAATCTACCACCCAAAATACTAGAAATTGGCTGTCATTTTTTAAATAAAATTTTTCTCTTGATCGAGCAGGATTTATCAAGAGACTGGGGAGAATTAGATTTCAAACCTGAGAGCAAGATATAAATATCTATTTGAAAATTTCAAGAAATGTTGTTTGTGACTACAAGAAAGGAAGTAGAATGTATACCGGTGGTACACTCCTGAGTCAGGAACGGCTAATCTTGGTTTGGCAGATACTGTCAAACACCTCATTATTCGACTTTCTAAAGTGATTGCAAACACTGATAAAATGATTTTAATGCAAATAATGCATTTGATTTTTTAAAAAATTGTTTATTGATGTAACATGAGGGGAAGGGATGACTTCCTAGAGTAGCAGACTATCTCCTTTATCAGCAGCACCCTCTCTTATAAGTTTAAATTCACAATGCTTAGCCAATATTTATCACTAAATCCTCCTCTCTGGAAAGTGGAGCCCTGGATTCTGCAGTTGAACATGTAGGCTATTCACTTTTAAATGCACAGATTGATGTTAGGATGATAGTTGTGATTTTTTAATATAAGGAGGGTGATGTTTTATTATGGCAACCTCAGTGTCAGAATAATGGGGCTATTGATTCTGGAAATGAGATGAAATGCATTCCTCATCTGGAATTTCTTTCAAAAGCTTAATTTTGTTTTGAAATGTAAGTCATATTTTAAAATTTAAAATTAACATAAGATTATATAATTAAATAATAAATATATCACTGGGAAATGCTATTAAGATAATTAATAATTTCACTCTGTTCAAGGACCTAACTTTCCTGTTTGCTTTCTGATTTTATGGTGAGTATTTACAACTCTATGAGACTCATAGAAAAGCCTAAATAAATGTGCTTATATTTTTTTATAAAATATGTGTGATGCATGCACTCTAACATAAAACTGAGTTGTTCTTTAATAGTTGAAAGCAGCCCTGGCTGGTGTAGCTGGGTGGATTGAGTGAGGGCCTGCAAACCAAACAACAGCTGTTCGATTCTCAGTCAGGGCACATGCCTGGGTTGCAGGCCAGTTCCCAGTGGGGGACGCACAAGAGGCAACCATACATTAATATTTCTATCCTTCTTTCTTTCCCTTCCCCTCTAAAGATAAATAAATAAAATATTTAAAAAATAGTTGAAAGCCTATACAAATGAGTGTAAAATTGGAAATTAAGTGACATATAAAAGGTCCAAACAAAGTCAAGGAAATTTAGAGTAATGGTAGATAATAATGTTTACAATTCATGCAATCTTTAATATTATCAGCAATTGTGCTAAATGTATATACTTCTTGTAAGTATTCATTTATGAGTTTTTATAATATATAATCTTTTTAATTCTTAAAATATGAAGTAAAGTATATTTTAATGTGTCAACAATTCAAGTTCATAGACAATAACTTATTTGATAAAATGTATTTATTATGTAGAGGAAATGGGAACTAAAGCCAGATACTTTTTCTCCACAGTGGATGCTTCTAATCAGAAAGCAAATAAATTAGACCTTTCTCTTGCTTAGAAATAGCCCATAAGTTTTCTTAGACCTTGACCAATTGTCTCGAACTATGTTAAACATTAAGGAAAGTTATTCTTCAAAAAATAATGAGTGCAAAATTCTTCAGAGTTTTTACTTTCTCTTGCAATTTTCATCTTATTTCATGTTAGATACTATGTTAAATGCTAGTTTTAGCATGGGATACAGTCACATATATGATATACTTTGTGGATCCTTGAACACCCCTCTCCCTTCATATATATCTTTTATTAATCTTTCTGTAATGCTTGCCATTATGTTGGTTTCAGGAAGATGAAACATCAATTCAAGTTTAAATTGGGAAACACTGTATAACACAGTGGCACACAATAATACATGATTTCATTCTGTGGCTACGTGTTGCTTTGATTCGCTCTCATAGTGTGCTTCTGAAGTCTGTTCTTCAAAATGGATAATAAATGTTGAGTATCCTAGTACATTTAATTAAGAGGTATTGTTCCCAGGCCATGAATGCTAGGTTTTTGAATCCCAATGTCACAGAAATGAGCAGTGAACTCAGTACAAGATCAAGCAGATAAGAGTTTATTTCAAAGAGGTTGTACAGAAGGGAGTCCACCAGAAGAGAAAAACAAAGCTCCCCAAGGGGTTCTTGTGGGTGGCTTATAAGGGGAGTTGGGGCGGGTGTCAGGCTTGGGAATTAGATGAGGTCAGTCGCTCCACAACTGTTGCTGGGGGTGGTTGATCCTGAAGTGGTCCCAAGATGCTTTCCCAGGCGAGTGGACTGTTCAAAGACCTTATAAAATAACATGTGCACAAATATTCTAGTTATCATTTAATTGACAAAACAACTATTTTTCAGTGCATGATGTTAAGAAAAGATGTTATCATGTAAATCCTTTCCTTTATCAATGTGATGAGGTTAATTTCAACTATAAATTTTTACTGAAAGCAAGGAGTCATAGTCAGGCCTCTAAGATGGAGTGTTTTTGGTGAAGACGGAGTCCAGATGTTATCCCTATGATGTTTCAGTATCTTCTAAATAGAATAAGAAATCCACATAAAGAAAAGACTAAATAAGCAAAACAGTGAACACACGTCAATGGTATAAGGAAAAAAACAAAATAAAAAAAATAGAAGAAATAAAATACTCTGGAAAAATAAAAGGTAAAAAATTTTACTTGGTAATCTGAATTAACTTTGTGGAAGACAAACTTGAAAAATCATCCCCAGAAATTGTACGTAACAACATAGAGATAAGTGTGATGCTAGATAGTAGGTTTGAGAAACAGGATTAATATAAAACTTGAGTATTTTAGACAGCCTAACTCTAGGGATGTAGCTTTTGGCTAGGATGTAGACAGTCATAACAGAGCATCACTTTCACACAAACAGTCAAAAGCTACATAATTTTAGGTTTAAATTTCATCTGAGAATGATGGATATAAATAAATCTAAATTAAATAATTTAAGAAAATGAACTTTTTATAGGAGAGAAGAGATGCACGTTGTTTCTTTTTCCTGTTAGAGTGGTAGTAGCAGGAGGTATCTGAGATAGATGGGGTAGGAGAAAGTAGGATCACTTATAACATATTGATTGCAATTCCACATGGTTTAGCACGAGGGATTTGGTTAAAACAAGTCCCACCCACAGTTCCATCCACCAACATTTTCCAAGGGCTCATCTCATGTGGTGAATGTGTAAGTCATGTTTCAAATAGTTACATGAGTATATACAGTTGTCAAGATATGTATGATCTTGTGAATTCATGTATATAAATTATAATTTCATACAAATTAAAAATTGATTTATGTTTTGAAAGTTTCAAAGATAGAAAATAGTATTTTAAACAGACATAATTTTTTTAAAGTAAGTAAGTTAAACAATAACAAGCAAAATATCCAGGAGGAAGAATATAATAAAATATATAATATATCCAGAATGCAAAACAAGAATGTGTGGAGACATAATTATTACATCAAAATTTTTTTAAGAAATGAGTGAACTTTTCATTATTCTAAAGAATAATGTAAATCTTCAGATAAAACATTTTCTCAGTCTTTTGCTTGCTAAAGGAATTCATGAATATACAAGATCTGTCCAGAAAGAGTACAGCTGTTGATAATAAAATGAGAACATCAATGTAACCTGGCAGCCAAAGAGAGTGGATCAGAATGCACATGCATGAACCCTGATGAATTCACCATACAAGTCAGTGAGGGTGGTAGAAATCATTGAGTGAGCATGTGTACTGTGTGGTCATAGCATTCAAAATGACTGAGTAAGTACAGAAACAGATCTGCATTAAGCTTGAATATTCCTTTACAAAAACTATTTGGATGATTCAGAAAGCTGCTACAATGGGCAACCAGTGATTGGCATCTTTCTCAAGACAACATGTCTGCTGATGCATCACAATTCATGCAGCGATTTTTTTATGAAACATCAAATCACCCAGATGATTTAGCTCCACTATAACCCAGACTTGTCACCCTGTGACTTCTGGTCTTTCCCAAGACTAAAATCACCTTTGAAAGGGAAGAGATTTCAGACCATTGATGAGATTCAGGAAAATATGATGGGGCAGCTGATGGTGGCTGGGAAACTGTGTGAAGTCCTAAGGTGCCTATTTTGAAGGGAACTGAGGCATCACTGTCCTGTGTACAATGTTTCTGGTTTCTTGTATCTTCTTCAATAAATGTTTCTATTTTTCATATTACATGGCTGGATACTTCTGGACAGATTATATATATCCATATATCCATGAGCCCTTCTAACAGCCTACCACAGATGTATTGCTGTAAAGTTAAAAAAGAAAACCAACAAACCACTAATAAAAATGAGTGGGAACCTGCTTGACTTCTGAGGACAATAATGCAGTTCTCTCTTTTCCCGTTTTCAGAAGGGCTTTAAGGACGGGTGCTCACAATTCTTGGTGGGCTCATGCTTTCAGGCCTGCTTTCATTTTTAGGGCTGATAAACTTTTCAGACCACAGCACTTCCTAATGGAGTGGATTATTTGGGGGCTGCCGAAGTGTTTACATCAATTTACAAGCAAACTTTTCAGAACTAAGACTCACTGTATTAATGTGTATATACAAGTGAAAGCTGGTGGGGTGTGTAAACAGGTGTAAGCATGCAGTTTGTGTATGCAAATGCGAGCACTCAGTGGAGTGTTTCTGCAGACTCATGCATCACTTCCTAGACATGGAAAGGAAACCTTAAATTGGTGATAGTATGGGAGGATAAGGTTTATACAACCATACCTCAGAGGTACTGCAGATTTGGTTCTAAACCACCCTAATATTGAGTATCACAATAAAACCAGTCATAGTTTTTTTGCTGGTAGAATTGTTACAGAGGAATGCTCTCTCTGGCTCTCTGGTGCGCTCTCTCTCTCTCTCTCTCTCTCTCTGATGGCTTTCAGGCTAATAGTTCCTGGTATTAACTAGAAGAATCCTGCTGAAGGGTTGGTTGAGTTTTTGCAAGGATAGCCCCTTATCAGAAGGCTACCCTTACTGATGAGGTAGGGAAATATGCACTGTTTATCAAGGATTTATAGGAGTCTCCAGAAGTGGACTCAGATTATTGGGGGTCAATAGACTTGGACAAAGGGGTTTAGAAATTTCATGATCTTCTTTGGATCCATTTTTAATGCCTACCTGACTAGCTTTCTAAGGCCTGCACCTGCCTCTTACCTCATCCTGATTTCTTTCCCTTGGTGAGGATGGGGGATGCCTAATGCCTAAATTTTGGTCTCTCTTAAGATAAATTAAAAAAATAGTTTTACCATCTTCTGGGTTGGCACCTTTTTAATCAACAAAACTCTTCTTACTCCAAATCCTTATGTATTGAATATTTGCCTTTCTTTTGGGACATCAAGCAGACAGATCTTGTACCTACAACAAAGGGGCTTGTCTTCCATTTGCAAGATAAACACCTATGAAGTGCAATAAAGCAAAGAACAATAAAATAATATATGCTTGTAAACTCATAATTTCAAGTTCTTCACATAGCCTCTGACAGCTTCTTAATTGTATGATGAAAAGGGACCACGTGCTAAACCTCACAACCTCAGAGGTGGCCTGTGCAGCATCCTTACAAACTCAGAGACTTAAAGTAACCACCTGGAATGATCTGACATTAAAACTTTTTAATTAAAAGCAATTCGTGGAGGGTGATCATAGTCTAGAATTTTCCCTGACAAAAGTCAATCTAAATTAAGGTCACTTAATTGAACCTGTCTTTTGTCCTTTTGCATCTAAGATAAAAAATCTTTGGAATGTCAAGAGCCCTCTGTGCACAACCATACCAGAGCAGAGACCACAAATCCCCTCATTATTATCATTATCATATTAATTCTTGATTGTTAACTGTCTTGTACCCACCTGGGTAAAAAAAAAACTATGTGTCCACCATTCTATTTTTTTATCCAGCCACAGAGGTTTCCTGTTCTGCTTTCTTCCATCTCCCTAACATACCACCAGTGGATTTCAGTAACCCACTTAAGCCTCCTCTTTTGATTGCACTGTACCAAATAAGGCGCAGAACTGCCATTTTCCAGAGCATTTCCTCAACACATTGAGGTTTTGTTTCCCAGCCAACACCTGTAATCGGTTTGGTTCAAATAAATTCATAAAAAGTTTTCTACAGGTTTGAATATTTCTTACATTGACATTCACATTAGATTCACTGTTGATCCTACTTTAAAAATCTTGCTTTCCTTGCATTTGGCAAGAATAATGTTGATTTATATGGCGTTATGTTTTTATTTTCCGTGGAATGTGTATCATTCTAACTTCACTTTTATTTACCTTTTTCTAAGTGAGTAGCACAACTACTCTCTATCCAGGTACATTTATACAGAAACAAAGTCTTTCATACAGGTTTTAATTTATCCTTTGTTTGAGCAATTTTATTATTTCTGCTTCTCTAGCTAGTTGTGGGAAAGGAATCTTGTAGGTGTAATGTGAGCTAGGACATGTAGCACGTAATCCAGTGTCCTCAAACTGAGCCTGGAAATGTGCCACCTGTTAAAGTAGTTAAACCCTCATCTTTTCCTGCAGAAAACCATCCTGAAGATGGGAACTGCAGATCCTTGCTTTCTCATTCCAGGGTACAGTGTCAGGCAGAAAAATATAAAGTTATAGAGACAAGAAGTAGGGAGACATCAAAGACAGGAACAGGGTCCCAGTCCTTAGAGAGGGAAAATTATGTGTATGTATGTATGTATGTATGTATGTATGTATGTATATAATCTGTTCCTAATACAGCAGAGAGTTTAGAAAGTTGTTAGACTTTTAACAGAAAGACCTGAAAGCAACAGGTCATATTTTTCCTCATTAAAACTAACGATGGTACTGATGAGTTAGAATTACAACACATAATAATAAAATTTAGAGTTTGGGAAGGATTGTCCTTCTGGATATCTAGGTAATTACCTAAAGAGGAAAAAACTAAAAGGGCAATTTTTATAATTCAGGGTCTCTCACTGAGTCTCAAGTGCCTACAGAAAACATTCAGTTAGTTCACTCAGTCGAGAACTGTCAAACTATCATTCATTATCAAAATACTGTTAGAGAAAGAAAACAGTTATGCCTATCAAAAAATCATTTTACAATTGTTGACATAAGAAACATCCAAATTTTATAAGAATTTATTTGAGTCAAACAAAAGGATATGCCTTGAAGCAAGATTTTAACAGACTCAGAAAAATACTTCCAAGAAATGATAGTGTGCAGTATCCAAGTATGCCAGGAAGTCCTTTCAGTACAGGTAAAGTGAATTTAAATTTTATTTACTTTTATGTAATTGATTGCTTTTTATGCATGTCTGGTTAGCTTTAAGGTTCTATATTATAAAACAAAGTCATTACTTAACATTAGCCTAGTAAGATGTGAAAGCTCTGGAAAACCTTTAAGAATCATTTCTAACTACATTATTTCTTATGTGAAAAATCTGTTTGGTACTCATTGGTTTTGGCACTCATCACAAGTTCCAGAAAAAATAGCAGGTACAGGATGGAGTAGATATACTTTTCCCTCATCTCCCCCCTCAATACAGTTGAGAACCTTGAACATGATAACATGGTATGTAAAGAAGACTCTCAAATGTAAAGGGAAGAAGGGATAATGGCTAGATTTTTGTAAAGACCCTAGACTAACTGAAAGACTAACTTAAAGACCAACGTTTACAAGAACACACCCTTACATATGTAAAAGAATAATTCAAATGGAACCACTTTAAAATGGAGTTAGAGCTGCCATCACGGAGGAACTGACTTGCTGGTCTTACTCTTTAAGTTTTTGGAATGTTAAAACTGGGCAAAATAACCTTTGAACTGGGCTCAAAGCTGCATTGTTTCTCAAATAACTATTTGTTTGGACTCAAAATTAATGATGCTCTTTAGAGTTAAGATTACTATGTTAGCTTATCTGTACCTATAGAATATTCTTGCTTAGCTTATTATATCCATAGAAATTTCTTTCTTCTACTCAGGCAGTTATTCCCCTCTCCTTTCTCATAAATGTCTCCTTGACTTCACCTCCCAACAGGAACACTAGCTGCCTATCTACCTGAATTGGTGGCTTCCCCAGTAACTATTATTTTGGAGTGCAAATAAACCCTTGTTGCCTCTCACTTTGGCCTTTTAGTTTTAGGCCATATATCATATATGTTAATTCATATATCCCATTATGCTATATAGGTAGATGGTGCCTAATACAAAATTACTTTAGATGCTTTTCCCTGTCAATTTATACCTACCCAACAAGTTTAAATAAAGCAACATATTAATCTATTTGTCTCTCAGTCATGTAACCCTGGTTTTAATTTTTCACTTTCATAAAGAAGATAAAAATGCCACATCTTTGTCATTTATGCTTTCAATTCCTAAAATGTACAGAGTATTTTTTCTTGCTTTAAAAATTATGTACACTTTGTGAAATGCTTTAAGGCTTTTGTTATAACTATAAAGCTCAAAGTGCTTTAAGAGGGCTATTGTACAGAGCGCTGTACCTGACCAAAGGTAGTTTAATGTTTTTGAGAAGGTGATGGTTATCCTAGGGCCAAAAGCTAAAAAAAATTATCTTTTATTTCAAATCTCTGTTCAACTTAGGTGATCTTGGAAAACATCATATATTAATCTGTATTCCTGTTTTTCTTCTCTAGGCAAACTTTAAACTATATGACCCATTCTATATGATTTTAACCAGTCACATTTACTCTTCAAATAAAGCATAATCTAAAATATTATGTTTAAATATTAGTTTATGCATGAGTTAGATCTCTCCAGAGGAATAGAACCAATAGACTATATAATTATCTATCTATCTATC
>PVKM010018842.1:0-24717 GCA_004027735.1 Carollia perspicillata | reverse complement strand
TTGAAAGGTAAGGAAGGCTTTATGATGTGGGTCTCGACTTCAGGTGTGGGGTCCATCCCAGCTCTGTTGCTCACAAGTTCTGTTAACTTGCAGCATCATGAGGATTTTGATCTTTTGTTCATTCATTCAGTGAACATGAACATTTCTCTTGAAATGTTCTGTAAAAAAAGAAAGGTACATTAAAAGATAGCTCTAAGGATAATCAGAGTTGAGAAGTTTTTTTTGATGTTTGTGTACTGAAAGGGAGAAAGTCACGGAGATGGAGACTTTGGATACTTATGATGCAGATTAAGATAAATAAGAAGATTTAAGATGATCGTTTGATTAAACCAGGCCCTGAAGAAGACAGATGACAGTGAGAGCTCAGGTGAGAGTGTTGTCCCTAGGGATAAGAATGGTTGTTCTGTATTTATAGATGTAAATGAGCTGTGACACGGCTGATGACTGGCTTCCTTTGCAAAGGTGGGAGGGCCACATATTTCAAAGCACCAGTCTAAACTGTTTCTTTTTATTTTTCACTAACAAATAAGCCCTCAAGGTTTACAAATTTACAGATCGTTTTCCATTTCTGTTCATTATGTGAAACACACCATGATTAAAAAAAAACAAGCAAACAAAAAAAAACCCTACCACATCTGATGATTGGAAAGGCTAGTTTGGTGAGTTAAGAACACATATTGTCAATTTCTCTTAAGTGAGCTCTTCAAGTAACTTGTCTGGGCCTAGTTTGATTTACTCAATAGAGAATCAGATGGGATTAACGTAATTCAGTAGGACCGTACTGTCTACAGACAGTGTTGTGGGTTCCAGGAGAAAGCCTAAGATGATGAGACACAGTCTCTGTCCCCAAGGAGCTACAGTCTAGGAAGGGACACATGTTCAGTCCTAATGTGAGCTTGTCCACACAGGATCATTTCTTTCCTGCAATAGAGGTCAGGGAAGTAAAAAGAGTAGGGACATGGACTGGGAGAAACAGAAGTATAGATTCTAGGAAAAGAAGTAAAAAAAGAAGACAGCAAATGACAGAACTAAATATTATGAAGGAATTTGGAAAAGCATTCAATAGAAGGACACATTTTCTGTAACCTCAGAAAAACTTCACGGTGGAGATAGCTTTAGTTTGTTTCTACATAATATCACTTCAAAAGGTTCAATGTTTAAAAAAATCTGTGGAATTCTAACCTGAGGGAATAGCATGAAATAAGGCAAAAGGGAAAACACGCTCGGAATGGCATGTGGAGAAGGGAACTTGTTTACTGAGGATCTACGATGTGCCAAACACGGCGGTGGGTGATT
Source organism: Carollia perspicillata (assembly GCA_004027735.1). Classification (NCBI taxonomy): domain Eukaryota; kingdom Metazoa; phylum Chordata; class Mammalia; order Chiroptera; family Phyllostomidae; genus Carollia; species Carollia perspicillata. The sequence goes on along the minus strand of PVKM010018842.1, from coordinate 23,421 downwards.
TTGAGTGTGTGTGCATAGAAAGTAGGATACTTAGTGATTCTAAAGAAAAATAAAGCTGGAAAAGTTGGTTGGAGGTAGTTTGCTTTGATGTCAGACTTGAGGAGCTGCACATAATTTTGTAGGCAACAAGCAAGTCGTCACAGTTTAAACACCACAGACTGAAGAGAGACTGGGAGCCAGCGGGAGGTGTGACCATGCACGAGCTGAGGTTCCAAGTGTCCCATGCAGACTCCATCATCCTGTCATGAGTGGGAATCAGGCTTTTCCATGAGACAGTAAGAAAGCATTTCAAGGGCCTACACATGGAGATTGTGGTGTGGCATGGTTTATTTGCATGGAGATGGAAGCTGTCCCCTGAGTTTCTGATGTCCCACTCTGTCCATCTCACCAGGGAAAAAGACCAATCTTGTCCTCAGTAGGGCCAGGATGAAGGCCACCACTTGGAGTCTGTACTCCATATTAAAGTGTAGTCCAGTCCAGCAACTAGCTAACTTAGTGTGTGTTTCCAGCTATAGTCCATTTCAGGCTTCCTCCTGGAGCCACACCTGTAGAGCTGGACGTCTCTGGGAGCCATGGAGAGAAGACATGTGAACACATGGGGCGGGCGTGGGTTACCCAGGCGAGAGAGATAGAGAGCTTCTTCATTCCCCTGGGATTCTATTAGCTTGGATTTGACATGGGCCAGATGCTTTTTCAAAATGACCAATGAACTTCCCAAGCTCTCACATACTTTGGGTGGGTCCACCTCCCAACCAATCTCTTCTTTCTCCAGGCTAGACTGACAGGCCTGTTTGGTTCAGCACCTCCCCCTGCAGCATTTGACTTCCATTGCTCACATGCCTGCCTCCCCCTACTCCCACTTGGCAATCTGGTACCAGAGCAGGGAAGGGAGAATTGTTCATCCTCTTGGCAGAAAAATGCTGTAATCTCCTGGAGTGTGAAGCTGTAGCTTCCTGGCTAGCAAGCAGGCTTATGTTCCTCATTTTATTAAGTTCAGTGTCTAAGTCCCTTTGCTCTCCTTTTCTAGCTAAATACTGACGGTAACAGTCAAACTGGATTTTTCTTACCAAACAGAGATGCAAGGATAAGATTATTAATGATTCGAAGATGTCAAGGGCAATGCGTTAAACCCAATCATGGGGCCTTTCTGAGCAGGAGGCCCTGTGTGCACATCTGTGAAGCTGGCTCTGGAGTGAATATTGCTTCACTAGAACGAGGGTGGAAATAGTCGAGGTTAGATTGCAGTGGGTTGAGGACTGAATGGGAGATGATGCATGCTGCTCTCGATAATTTTGAGGGTAGAAGGAGGGATACCCGTATAGGATATATTATGGTAGGAGAAAGCCTTTTGAGGGTTTGGGAGGAAGAGATGGATAACAAGCCTATTTGTGGATAAATCTGGTAGGAGTGAGTAAAGGAGGGTACAGAGAACAAGGACTCATTGCTATGGTAAGATCTCACAGAAGTAAGTGTAGATAAGATCAATAGTGTGTTGGAGGGGCAGGAAAAGAAGAGGGAGGGCCCTGAGACGAGCAGGTGAGATGGATTTAAATGGAGAGGTTGAGGGGACGTTAAATTAGCCCCAAACTTAGTAAGGGAGATGAGGATGTCATCCACAGAGAATGCAGGTACCTGAATGGAGCTGAGGAGTCAACGGAAGTTCAGGAAATTCTGGGGAAATTAATAAATAGAAGTAAGTCAGGAGTCTTAGAGCCAGAGTTTCAATTATGCTGCTAATCAGCTGTGTGGCTTTAGGCAGATCACTTTGCCTCAGTGAATCTCAGCTCATCCCTTGATCAAATTAGATATTTACAAAACAACACAATATTCATACAGTGCTCACTATTATAAGTACTTTACATTTATTAGCTTAATTAATTCTCAGAAAAACCCTGTGATGAGAAAGAGAGACGCAGAGAAGCTAAGTGACTTGTATGTGCCTTCCAGGCACTAGGAGAGAGAGCTGCGTCTGAATGTATGTACCTGGCCCTGGACCCTACTTGTCACCTCTGGGCTATGGTGTCTTGTGTTCCTTAACACTTAGTGATCTCTTAGGTCTGAAAAGGTGCTGATCTCTGAGGCGTCCATGAAATTAGCGTTTTTTAGACCGACTAGCAGCTTCCTGATTCCTGTTCTAAGTCCAAAGCATTTTTCCTCTATGAATTTACTGGTCAGTGCCTCAGAAAAAGACAGACAAACGCTCATTTTTCCCCTGCCACACCGCCAGAAACAGCTCATCGCATGAAAGTCTCAAAACGACCGCTAGGTGGTAGCATTAACTCGAAGATGGATGGACCGATACCGACATCTGGCCTTGAACTAACCGGAAAGTCAGAATTGGCCTCTCTCTCTTCTTTCTTTATTTCTCTAAAACTTCAGCGTATACCACTTGTAAAGTCACTATTTTATTTTATAAGGGGACAAACAATGAAGGATCCAGATTAGTCAAGGCGGAAGTGTTCCCCCAGGAATGAAGAGCCTTTGGAAGGGAAAAGAAAGAAGGTAATTCAGTGCTATGAGGAACTGATGAGGCTCAAGAGATAAACAACTGATTTAAATTATCCTTTGAGTAAGTAACAGATTCTAGGCCACTCACTCACCCAAATTCAGGACCATTTCACGTTACCATGTTAATAGTCTTTACCCATAGGCTGTTTAATTTTTTTAAATGTTAAACACTGATAAATAAAAGTACTAAATTACATTATAGAGCCAGCTGTTTTGGCTACATTGTCTCAGTTGTTAGGGTGTTGAAACTACAGGTAAAGTTTTCTCTTTTTTCCTTTCTATCCTCCCCCTCCCACTTCTCTTTCCTCCTCCTCTTTGGTTTTCTTCTCGCTTCTTTTTTTTTTCTTTTCTCCTTTCTCTCACTCTTCCTCTAGTTTTTCCTTGGTTGTTGTAGTGATCCTCTACGAAGACAAGGAGGAAGGGGAAGGGGTCACAGGAACAAATATAAAGGACACATAAACAAAAACGAAGTGGGGTGGAAATGGGAGGGAGGTGGGGGGAACTGGGGGCGTGGACTGGGATGGGAGTAAAAGACAGAAAACTGTACTTGAACAATTAAAATAAAATTTAAAAAAAGACAAGGAGGAAATCTAGTCTCTGGGGTCAGGATATTAGATGCTACAAAATTCCAAGAGTGGTACAAAAATATCCCTGGCCTCCTACCACCTAGCTTGCCACCTACATGGTCCCTTCTTTTTTCTTTTTCTTTTTTAATTAAAAAGATAATGTATTATAACAGGAAATTCTTCCATGAAAATAGTTTTATGAAAGAAAAAAAAAAGGTAAATAAGCTTTGCTTTTGTAGCCACCTTTACTGGAAAACGTGTGTGTGGACTCATCCCCATGGGACACAGGCCCCTTTTCTGGATCCAGAGAGCACCCCTGCCCATCTGTGCTGCCTGGAGACAGCAGGAGGGCACAGCGTAGAAGTACAGACGCTGAGTCAGACAGACTTGAGCATCACCTCTTCACTTTCTGCACCGTGAGATGCTCCAGGTGGCTCTGCTGTACATGCTCCTCTGGTCCTAGAATCAGTCCTTTCTCCAAGGAGTCCTGGTTCTTTTTACTGAAAAATATTTTTAGAAACCAAGATCTGGGGGCTAGGTTTATACTGAAGTTTTCACATCTGTAAAATTGGAATGGTAATACACTGCTCATAGATGTGTGTGAACATTAAGTGAACGAACATACTTAACAAGGGCTGAAAACTAGAAGGCATCCAATGTATGATAGTTCAGTGGAGGCTGAAATGGAATCTTTTGCTTTCTATAAGCTCCGTGTTAAACTGAAGTTGATTTAAAACCAAGTGGATTGGGAAAACTTTTTCTGAAAATGTTTTGATCCACAAAGCTGCTTGGAACTTAGAGCTCTTTAGTCAGAGAGGGGTTTAGGCAAAGTAGAGATTCTGACGTGTATCGTCTATATTTGGCATTTTAAAATTTCTCCACATTTTGTTTTAGAAAAAGAGCCAGACCCCAATACTCACAGGAAGTCTTCTGTGGGCTGAGGTCGGGGGGAGGGCTAGACCCTCCAGCCCCTTTGAAGGCCTTTTTTGATGGGACTTGATCATCAATCATTTTAGCCTGAAGAATGGGTTTCCCCTGAGCCTTTGAGGCTCTTCCATGATATAATAACGTTTCATTCCCTCAGGAAAGAAACCCCATGTTTGCTTGTTTGCTTGACTGTCACTGAACCTTGAGTTGCCTTGGAGTTGAGACCTTAGGGACCTTCCCTCCAGGAGACTCCAAATCTACATAGATGCCAGCTTCCCCCAACCCTGGCCCTCAGACCTCCCACACAGTTTGGTACCTTCCACTCAGGCTCCCAAACGAAATGCAACAGCAGCTGAAATGTTTTTGTGCTTTTATCACATGGCCTAAGGAAATCTTTTTGCTCTTTGAAATCTGAGGTCCTCAGAGACCAAACAGCTTTTCTTTTTCAGACTTCAAAAAGTCCAGTAGTTGAGGTCAGCTCTAAATTGAGATCTCACAATTCTCAAGGAACCAGGTATGTTTTCCTTGACCTTTTTTAAAAGCAGCATTCCTCACACTGTGAGTAGAAATAATGGGTTTGTCTAGGAGAGAAGGGCTCAGAAGTCAGGACAATAATGACTCAGTTCCATTTTCCCCACTCTCCTCTGCCACATCTCATAAAAAATTGAGACACAGTGAGCCTCCCAGAAGTCATTTCAGGTCACATTTTCTGAAACAGAAAGGGATATAGTCATTGCTAGACAGAATGTTGCTATCAACTGGTGTTAATACAACCCAGGGACCAAGTTCGTCTGATCAACCAACAGTTTAACAATAAGATAAGTAAATTAGTTTGTTTTGAGTATCCTCCATTAACAACACAGTGGCTTGATTTTTTTTTCCATATTTGATCTTACTAATCCTCTATCGATGGAAAGAAATTGACTTAATTGACCTTCTTATAGTCCCACAGCTAATAAGCATTAAGCCATTATTCTAATTCAACTGTAGAGCTTCTTGTCCATCCATTCATTTAACAAATATTTTAAAGTCTACTCTGTGCCTGGCACTAGTCCAGGCTGTGAATGATGCTGATTCACAAAACGGTGACAGACCTTGTCTCTTTTGTCATAGAGTTTAGCCTAATAGTTTTCTGTTGAGAGTCTTCTTGGCACCTCCCCAAATAAGAGGTGTTGGCTGGGGGGAAATTCTTCAAATCTCTTTAGAAACAATTTTGATAGAACTTTTATTTCCATACTCTCTAACTTGGTGGCGTAGATTTCTATAATCCCCTAAAATCTAATGTTTTCAGTTTTCAACAGTTTCTCATTTGTTATTAAATAAAGCATTGTAACTTGTATTATCTTTAAATATTTAAAAAATGCCTTTGCTCTGTCAAGGCTCCTTGTGATATTTATTTTCAGCCAGTGCAGCAAAGCTAGGCCTTGGCAGGATGTGGGTGGGAGGAAACACACCAGCACAGAAGCCACAAGACTTGGGTGGGGGCCTTGCAACCCTTCAGGGATGGCACTGAGCAAAAGAAGCCTTTCTTCTTTCTGCGTGATTCCAGATTTCTCTTTGCTGCTCTGGATCCAGACACGTTTATTAACAGTGACTGCAATGCATAATGGAAAGAGTTGTCCATCAAGAGGACACAGATACTGCCTTGAATGTTAATTGCTGATGCATGAAGAGGGCAGTCTGGGGCAGTTCTACATAGGAAGCATGTGATAACTGCTAGCAATCAGACCTGCAGCTTAGATGAATGTGATTGGGTGGTCAGTATTAACCAAAGAAAATAATTGAATAAGCATTTGAGAAAGTGTTCTAGAATAGAATTCAGAATCCATGACTTCCGTTCTTAGAGTTTTCCCAGGTCATTAATTCCACCTTGTGTTGGAGAAGAGGTTGGTTTATGAGGCAGGAAGGTGAACATCTCTTTAGCTGAAGACTGACAGGAGCGGGCAGCTAGTTTCCCCTTCCTGGACTCACTCACCAATGAGCAGCAGTGCTAGGCTGGCACTCTAGGCCTTGAACTAGCTACATTATCTCACACAGATAGAAAACACATAAGTATGCTATAAGATATATTATACAAAATATATAACTTGTGGAATTGCTGTGATTACATGAGGAAGTGAAAACAAGAGTTTTATAAATTCTGGAAGAGTGGTTCTCAATCAGGGACACGGTTGTTGCTGTCCCCCATCCCTGCCCCAGGGAACATTTGCTAGTGTCTACAGACAGTGCTGGTTGTGACAGCTGGGGAAGGGAGGTGTTACTGGTATCTAGTGGACAGAGGCCAGGGATCCAGCTAAACACCCTACAATGGGTAGGACACCCTCTCCTGTCCCTCACACCACATCCAACCAAAGAGCTGTCTGGCTGTAATATCAGTAGAGTCTAGGTTGAGAAATTCTGCCCTGTAGCATCGTGTAGATATTACAGTTAAGTAACTGTGTGACCTTGAAGGGCACCACATACCTCAGTTTCCTAGTAGGGAAGATCAGGAAACTGCTTGTCACAGATGATAGGAGACTACGTCTGTCAAATGAGAGAGTAATGCACCAAGTCCAAAGAGAAAAAAATCAAAAGGACTGGATAAATGTGACATAAAGTCCTGCTGGTTGGAAAGTTAATTAGTAGATTATTGGGTGGAAATCTACTAATAGGCAAGAAGCAGATAAAAAGTACACAATTCTAGGAGTTTATCCTAAGGCAAAAGAGAAGCGTGCAAGGGTATTCACTGGAGCCTTGTTTTTAAGGTGAAATGTTGGGAACAAGCCATGGAACATTGTCCTGGTTCCTGACCAGCAGTGGTTCACAAGCTGGCTGAGCCAGTTCCGAGGACACCAGCCAACACTTGTGTACTCACTGTCCTGGCAGGACAGGCCAGGGCTTCCCCTACCCCGTTTTCTGTGGTATGCAAAAGGCTCATTACCAATCCGATCACATCAGTGGCTTTCCAAGGTAAGTCAAGCTCAAACAGCTGAAGCATTTTTTTCCTTCTAGTCCCTTGATTCTCCCTTTCCTTTCTCCACACCTTTCCCCTCTTCCTTGGTCTCAGCCTGTTTGCAGCCACTCTGTGACCAGGGACAAGAGCCTGTAAACACAACAGGAGACGGACAGTGCCCTAGAATTAGGACATCAGCCATTCTCCAGGCCTGTCCATCCTCACTCTCACTTTACTTCTGAATATTTCTCATACCACAAGTCTAAGCTAATATTTTGGCAGGAAACATGGATCCAGCTAGACAAGAGAACAATCAGCTGTTTGTTGTAGAGTTTGCATGAAAAGTTGTTTCAGCCCTTTGCCATTGATGTTCTATTCAACTAATCAGATATTTATTTATGTGTACGATGGGCCATGGCAGGCTGGGTGGGCCAGAGGGGATGAAAACAGCCACTGTCTCAAGGGGCTTAGGACCCTTTTTGGGGCTGTGTGGTTGTCCAACAAATCATGCGGTAATCAACCAAAACTCCAGTGCTTTGAGAAAGCAGAGAAGGGAAGACTTACTTATAACCAGGATCAATGACAAAGACTTCTAATAGGAGGTGGAGATATATTTGTCTGCATGTAAATATATAAATATGAATTTCAATTAAATCACTATTGAAAGATAAACTCATAAAGGCATTACATGATGTAGTTCAGACCTCTGGATTTAATATCAGACAGACTAAGGTTTTAATTCCACTTCCAACAGTTACCAGTTGTGTGACTTTGGAAGTAGTTATGTTATTTTATTATTATTATTACTATTTTATAGTAATAGCTCTCCAGTCCCCATCTAAAAGCTACTACATTTTAGGAGCAGATAGCGGCCAGAAAAAGGAGACCAAATGTAACATAGATTGACAGCTACAAATAATCTAATGAAAAAGCAAAATGCTCCTTTTGCATATTTTATACTATGGGACATTGTTTATGAAAGTGACAAATTGGGAATGAGAGAGTGAAGTATTTTCATCTGTGCAATTACTCCTTATGTAAAATGAGGAAAATAATAGCAGAAAACCAATGAGTTGGAGGGAGAATAAAATGAGTTAACCACAAGTAAAGGCCTTGGAGCAGTGCCTGGGATATAGTGAACTATTATTATGATTAATACCATGTAATTATATGTGCATAGAAAAATGTCAGGAAATCTCCATAGAGGCTATATTCTTGGGAGGGAAATAAGAAGACAAGGAATGGGGGATTTATACTTTTTACTTTATACTGTTCTCTTTTTTATTTTTTAAATATTGAATAAATAAAATCTTAAAAACTATGCTAGGAGACCCATCACAATTTGTTTTATGTGTTGTGAACACATAGAAAAATTCAAGCTCTGGGTGTATGAGCCTTGAATTCCAAAGGTGTGAACTTTGATTCTGACCTCTACTAATTAGGTTATTTCAGTCAATATTAAGCTCCCCAAGCCTTGGTTTTCTCATCTGTAAAATGGGCATACTAGCATCTATCTAGCAGGATTAAATGCTATTATATAATGGAAAGGTCAAGCATGTGCCTTACACAGAGTACATTCTCAGCACGCGCACACACACACACACACACACACACACACACACACACACACACTCTTCCTACTTTTATGTTGTCAGGGCCCAGGGCAGGATGCCCGAAGACATCCCACAATGGCATATTGATTATTTCAAACTGAAGTGATTTGAGAAGCAGCAAGGGCAGCAGGAGCTCTCTTGCCTCTCTCTAAATATCTGGTAGGTGCCCTCTCTGCTCCCCAGGGCTGAGAGACAACCTGATCACAACAGTTAAGAAGTCCAGCCCTGGCTGCTGTGGCTCAGTGGATTGAACACTGGCCTGAGAACCAAAGGGTTGCTGGTTGGATTCTCAGCCAGAGCACATGCCTGGGTTGTAGGCCAGGTCCCCAGTAGGGGGCATGTAAGAGGCAACCACACATTGATGTTTCTCTCTCTCTCCTCCCTCCTTTCCCCTCTGACTAAAAATAAATAAATAAAATCTTTAAAAAAATCTTAAGACAAGAATCCAGAGTGCAAATTCATTAATAAAGACTCTTTGAAGTGCAGTCGAGCTTTCAACATAAGAGTCCTGGCTTCACATCTGGGGCTTACCCCCTTTTACTGATATTGATTTTTAAAAACATAGGAGAATGAGCTCAACTAATGCCAATGTTGGTATAATAATGCATTCTTAAGAGAATAACATATTATTTACTAATCATTTTTCTTTCATAATATGTGCATTATTACCAATTATGGTTATTTTAGGGTTCTGGTTACTTGCAAACTTATTAGAACCTAGTTGAGCAATCTTCTTCCTTTTTTAAAAATATGCTGACCTTTGGAAAACAAAAGACTTTGGAGAGTCTATCTCCATAAAAAGATGAATTTTTATGCATAATACTATTTATATACAAATTAATATATAAAGCTTTTATTATACTAAAAAAATCCAAAGTCAGCGTCAGAAAATTTTGTACAAACACATCTTGTAGCCTTTATTAATTTACTACCTAAGCTCAAACCTTGCTTAGACTCCTTTCTAATGAACGCTAACTTTGTCCTATCAACTTCTCACAAATTTATTGTCCCTTCACCTGAAAAAGTACAAAAAGGTGCCTAGTCTGATCATTTCTTTGAGCTTCATTTTATGATCTCTGCATCATATTGTGATTTTCCCATGCACATGTGTTAGATCTAGTCTTAGATTTCTCCTGTGAACCTAGTCTTGTGTCATCGTTATTATTTTATTACTAGTCCAGCTGTAAGAACTACAGAAGGGTAGAAGGGGGATTTCTCCTCCGTCCTGACGATAACATCCCCCAATTCCTGCTGTACACCTGGGTGTCATTGGCTTCTCTTCTCTCATCACCAGGGTAAATTCAAGCTGACGTCAATGGAGAATACCACCGAGGTGACAGAGTTCATCCTCTTGGGATTAACAGATGACCCCAATCTTCAGGTTCCCCTCCTCCTGGTATTTTTGTTCATCTACCTCGTCACTCTGATTGGGAATGGGGGGATGATGGTGGTCATCCACTCAGACTCCCACCTCCACACTCCAATGTACTTCTTCCTCAGTAACCTGTCCTTTGTGGACCTGGGGTACTCATCAGCCGTCGCTCCTAAGATGGTGGCTGCATTGCAGTCAGGGAACAAAGTCATCTCCTACAATGGCTGTGCTGCTCAGTTATTTTTCTTTGTGGGTTTTGCCACTGTCGAGTGCTACCTCCTGGCCTCCATGGCCTACGACCGCCATGCAGCGATCTGCAGGCCTCTTCATTACACCAGCACCATGAGGACAGGTGTGTGCGCCCTCCTGGCGATTGGCTCCTATGTCTGCGGCTTCCTCAACGCGTCCATCCACTCCGCAGACACATTTAGACTTTCCTTCTGTGGTTCTAATGAGATTAATCATTTTTTCTGTGACATCCCCCCACTCCTGGCTCTCTCATGCTCCAATGCACACATCAGCGAATTGGTTGTCTTCTGTGTCGTTGGCTTCAATGTCTTTTTCACCCTCCTGGTCATCCTCATCTCTTACCTCTTCATATACATCACCATTCAAAGGATGCGTTCTGCTGAAGGACGGAAGAAAGCCTTTTCCACCTGTGCGTCCCATCTCACAGCAGTGTCCATCTTCTACGGCTCCATCATCTTTATGTACTTGCAGCCTGGCTCCAACAAGTCTACGGACAAAATAGCATCTGTGTTCTACACTGTGGTGATTCCCATGCTGAACCCCTTGATCTATAGCCTTAGGAACAAAGAAGTGAAAAATGCTGTCTGGAAAATACTCAACAAACTTTATTCCCAGTCTTCAGGTGTGAGAAGGAAGTAGGTGGGTAACTGCGAGGTAAACCTCTCAGACCCAGATGACGTCATGACTTTGGAGGTTTGGCAGATTTTGTTTTGTTCTTCTTCAAAAACAGTGGTTACTTCTGCTATTAAGAGAAGTTGTAAAAGCAATACTTTGAAATGTCTCACTCAGGAAAATAATCTTATTTTTGATAAACAACAGCTTAGGATGTTAGCATTCATCTTGCATTTGTTTCTTGACATGGTTTAAGGCAAAAAAATGAAAACACACAAGGAATGCACTGAACTTCCCCTCCTTATTTTTTGTGGAAGAAATGTCCATTCATTATTAAAATTTGATGTCAGGATGACATCTTCCTCATACACTATTTATCAACTAGAATGAACAGTGTGATGATTTTTGTTTCCTTGGCTCGTGGATTTCAAAGTAAAGTTTCTAATGCTGACAAATGTTTCAAGATTTTTTTATTTTAAAGGTTTTATTTATTTATTTTCAGAGAAAGGGAGGAAGAAAGAGAGGGAGAGAAACATCACTGTGTGGTTGCCTCTCATGCACCCCAAGCTGGGGACCTTCCCAACAACCCAGGCATGTGTCCTGACTGGGGATTGAACTGTCGACCCTTTGGTTTGCAGGCCGGAACTCAACCCACTGCGCCACACCAGCCAGGGCTCAATGTTCTTAATAATGTCTTACCCAAGGTTGTAATTTAAAGAACAGAGCACTGGACTGAATCAGGTGACCCAGTACTAAATCCTTGCAACCTTCAGCCTCGACAGGGGTGATTCAGTGGCTTGGGCATTGTCCCATAAAGCAAAAGGTCACCAGTCAGATTCCTGATCACGGCATAGGTCTGCACTATGGGTTCTACCCTTGACTGGGGCATGTATGATAGGCAACCAATCAATGTTTCTCTCTCACACTAATGTTTCTCTCCCTCCCCTCCCCTCTCTCTAAAAATAAATTTTAAAAAATCTTTAAATCCTTCCAGGCCCCCACCTTCTGTGCCCACCCACATGCCACTCACTCCCCAGTTGTGCCTCATTGTATTCTCCATCTTCTTCCATTAAAGTATTAGGACAAACTCATTAGAAAACTATAAACCACCTAGTATATGTAACAATTTTAACAGATAAATTGTTTAAACTTTAACCCGAATAAACATACCTTTCTTTAAAGAGCCTGTACTCTGTTCTATGCTTTTAGCCTTTTTCTAACATAACTACAATACTTGCAGAAGGTTTGGAGAAAAAAAAAAACACATTTTCCCCCAAGGGCTATGAAAGAGGATATTTGTCTTCTGAATTAAATGCTTGGATTTCTCAGCACCCTTAAGTTTGGAGAATCTAGTGTGAATCCAGTGTGAATCCACATGACAGCTCTCTGTGCCCTCTTTGCTTCTGTTTTTTCAATAATTCAATTCACCTCTGGATCCCTGCTGCTTTTTGATGTCCTGTAATTATATGCTCCAAGATGAGAAAGGCTTGCGGAAATTGACTTCTTAAGATAGGAAAAGCACAGTGACGCGCAGCACAAGTCCATCAGGTCTTGTTTCATGTGATAGAGGGTGTGAGCAAATGCATGTACGTGGGAAGGGAGTGGAGATTAATTTTACTTCTCACATATCAACTGCCTGCTGGTGTTCACAGTTACAATTAGCCTAAGTCACCCCATATTTCATGATTTCAAGATCATACACAAAAAAATGAATATTTATTTTAAGTGTGAAAACTAGAAATCCTGGTGGGCTAAATCAAGGAAATTAGATGTGAGATGATCAAATTCAATTATGCATTTATTTACAATAGCCAAGAGCTGGAAACAACCTCAGGGCCCACCAGTGAATAAGTGGATCAAAAAAAGATGGTATATTTATACAATGGAGTACCACACAGCCGAAAGAAAGAAGGAGCTCCTACCCTTCAAGACAGCATGGATGGAACTGGAGAGCATTATGTTAAGTGAAATAAGCCAGGCGGTGAAAGACAAATACCATGTGATCTCACCCATAAGAAGAATCGAATCAACAAAACAAACACACAAAAAGAACCAGAGACTTGGAAATAAAGTACAAACTGACAGTGACCTGAGGGAAGAGGGGAGGGGGATAACAGGGGCAATGAGGGGAAAGGGCAAGAAAGGAACATGAAGAGAGCACTCATGGACATGGACAATGGGGATATTGACTGTGGGAGTCAGTGGGGGGCAGGGTCAGGGCGCTGAGCAATCAGGGAAAAAGGCAGGACAACTGTAAATGAACAACAATAAATACAAAAAATAAAAACAAATTAAAAAAAATTCCACTATGTGCAGGGCAGCCTCTGTCTGAGAAGGGTTGATCACGAGTCTTGCAGAGAGAGGAGCAAGGAAAGAATTTTGGAACATGAGGTTGGCCTATAGGAAAGCTTTCTTTGGCGTGTGGCCACTATCTCCTAAGATGTCAGCATCTTCTTCTGGATCCCAGGCAGCGACCACCTAGACCTGCCTCATCAATTCCTGCCTCCCCCTTTAGCAATGGGGCCCATCCGGCAACTCACACAGAAGAACAGCTTTTGAAGGCCAGGATCCACATCAGATAGGAGTCCTCCTCAGTGACTTACAGAAGTTACAGTGCTCAAGGCTGCCCCAATTTGGAGATTTGGGAAGCAGCTATCCGAGCATTGAGTGTATTCTAGTTTTAGCTCAATTTCTTTTACTGTTTGGTTGATATAACCGACTCCCCCACTTCTTGCCCCTTCTCTTCCACTTCCTTTATTCCTTCTCCTCCTCTCTCTCTCCTCCTCAATTTCTTTCTATCTTCAGCCCAGATTAAGAACTTACCTCACCACTAAGCCATTAGGTCCCTATAAGAAATTAAAAAGTCTTTAGTTTGCACATTATAATTGTGACATTACATAGTGAGGTGTTTTCCCGGGCATGTTTCTTTCTGCCTCTTTTAGTTGAGACAGAAAAGTATGTGGATCTTCTAAGAGTTAAAGGCCTAATGCCCACATATTTCTATTTTCTTTTTAAAAAAATTTTATTGTATTTTTTCCATTACCATTTAGTCCCCTTATACCCTCCTCCCCACACCACAGTCACCACACTGTCGTCCATGTCCATGAGTCCTTTGTCCTTTCGGCTCAGTCCCTCCCACATATTTCCGTTTTCTGATGAAGTCCTCACACATCCATGTGACAGTTGACTGCAACGGGGTGTAAAAGGAGTACTAGCGCTAGTATCAGAGATGGATGAAAATCCTTACTCTTCATATCAGTGTGGAACCTCAAAAACTCAATCTTTCTGAACTCAACATGCAGGACACTATGAAGATACATGAAAAAAAGTATGTGAACAAATTCATCATCATGAATGTGTATCTGACACAGTTAAGATTCCTGGCATAGCTCTCTCTTCTCTGTCCTTGGACTTATCACATTCAGCCCCAGAGGACTCTCACTCTCTGCACCGCCTCCAAGTTCAAGGCTTTATTTTCAACCATTGTTTAACGTCCTTTCCTCCAGCCTCCCAGGTCTACAGCAGACACATTTCAAGCTGACATTACACAAGGATCCATTTACAGAAGCTACTCAAAAGGAGACGTCTTATCTCCAGCAAGACATCAATTTACAGAACACACATTACTGTGGGGAGCTTTTTCACTTTCACATGGGAAATCTGTCAGGTGGAGATGAAATGCCCATTTGCCTATTGACAATACCTCTCCTCTCCCTGTAGAAATGGTCTGATGAATGAGAGACACTGTGAGTGAGGCCTATAGCTCAAGGTAATTCAGTAGAAGTATAGGAAGACTTCCTTCCTGAAATGTCCAAAATAGAAAATTAAAATGCGTAAATAAGGACAATTATTTATATCAGGATAGATATCCTATCAAAAAGTATCAGTAATTAAATTATTCTAAATAGGAGGCTCCCTTTGTCGATTAGATGATTCATTTAGCTTTATGTATAGGAAAGGGAAAATTAAAATATTAGTAGTTCTTCACAATTGAAGCTGGCATTACAGAATCATAACTCTAGCCCTCAGAGAGCCTTTAAAACTAATCTAAACCAACCCTGTGTTTTACAATAGAAGACCCGATTCCCACAGCTTAACTTCCTTAAATGCACAGACAACCAAATAATACTTGACTCTTACTCATCCTGTAACTTCTAGAAATTTCTTGATGTGTGAAAAGACATTTTTGAATTTTTACTTTCATTTGTTCACCCTGAGACAGATTTCTGTGCTTTAATTTTGCAGTTGAGAAAACCAAAGCTTTGAGAAGTTAACTCGCTTGCCTACTGTTAACAAGAGAGCCCAGATTTGAACCTAAGCCTTGCTTTCTCTGCCCAATTCTCTGAAAAAAGAAAAGTAGCCTTTCATTACAGTGTATTTCAATAGAAGACTTATTTGATGTATAAATCATTTGCAGACACTCTTTTATGATAAGTTCCTGCTGTGTGAAAAAGCGCTCTGGAGAATACAAATAAAAGGCTATATAAGATGTGATTCTTACTGCAACAAAGTAAATCCTCCTGCATGTATGGTGACTGATGTAATGTACTTGGAGATTAATGACTCAATGTTCAACAACTTTGTTGGCCCGAATTCTCCCTATACTCTAAGGGACCAGGGCACATTTGTTTTAGCCTTGGTAGTTGGCATTGGCTCTTTAAATGTTGCAGCCCACAGACACAGCCAAGTTCTACCCAGTGCTTGCTGGGCAGGAGCTGCAGGAAAGGCAGGTGTGAGATCTGCAAAGGAATCAGGTGATAGGTGACCGATCTTGCTCTTGCTTCAAAAGCAGCATGCAGGCAGTGCAGCAGAACAGGGCACCTACATCTAGAGAGATGACAATCCAAGGTATTTATGGTCATTGTCTAGTAAGTAACATAGAAAATAATAATTAGAACTCTTCATAGATGAGGAAGGATTCTGTGGGTAGGGGGAGCTCCCTGGCAGAATTTGAGCCAGGTTGTAAAGGGATAATGTAGAAAGAGCACAGAATTCCAAAGTAGGAGACTTAGCTTCTAGTCACAACTCTTACCACCATTTGTAAGGCCGGCATAAGTCATTTATCTTGAAGCCAATTTCCTCATCATCAAAGTGGAGATAATAGCACCAGCCACACCTTCCTCAAGGGTGTTATCAGGGTCAAATGAGATAATGGATGGGAAAGCATTTTAAAAACTGTTCATCTTCTTTCTAAATAGTACTGCCACTGGTAATTATAAGCAGAGCTGAATGGGGAGCTCCTGACCAATAAGGGCCCAACTGAACTCAGGCTTATGCGTGGGATTGCACATCACAGCAGTTTCTGTTGGCAGGAGCTTGGAAGAAAAGTAAACCACTCCAATTAGAAGTGAACCACCAACTCCTCAATCCATTACTTCTACAGAGAAATGACACTTTCATAGAGATACTTTGGTAGGATCGCATGGCTCATCTATAAGATTCAAGCCCCAGAATCTCACTTCCTGTTCATAACATGGGATATTTTTAGTTGTTGGCTTGTGAGTTTTTTTCATAAAGTATGTGTATAGGGAGTGGAGGAGGGGGGATAAAATTGTAGCATAGTTTACCAGCAAAAAGTTAATATACATACATTTGCTATATATAATGTTTATAAAAAACTTACTACAAATCAATAAGAAAAAGACAGATGACCAATAGAAAAATGACTCATCTCTAATTTGGTATAAAGATGAACAAAACTGATGTCAATGAACATTTTGGTCATATATCTCAGTATGCATATGCACTCATTACTATAGGTTCATATATATATTTCACAATAACAATGTTTTTAAAAGATAAATCAAACATAGCTCCTATATTCAGAGTTTATATAAATTTCCATTATGCACTTTTCTCTGTAAGATGTATTTCACAATACAAATGTTTAAAAAGATATATTCAACAGAGCTCCTACATGTAAGAAGTTTATAGTATAAGTTAGAGAGTGTACCTACATATAAATAACTTTAATTCTATATAGAAAATGATAAAAAAACAACCAGAGATACACAAAATCCTATGACAGAATAGAGAAAGAATAGATCCCAGAATGGGGAATTGAAGAAGATAATATTTGTGCTGAACAAGAAAGATAGGTTTAGTGAAATGGGAAGGAAGTGATGCAGATGTAGTAAGGCAAACAGTGTTCTGTTTGAAGTATAATATTCATGAAGAGAAATAAAGGAAAATAAGTTTGAAATGCAGTAAGTTGGTGCCCAACTGGTGGAAGACATTCTCCTTCAGATTAAGATTTTCAAATTGAAACTACAGAGGCAGAATCCCCTAGGAAGTTCTGGACATCATGCAGATGTCAGAGCCAAAGGGGAAATCCCATCTGCTACAGGAGAACGTCTGGAATGGTTCCGCCCGTGTACCTATCTACGTTCAGGTAAAGCATTTGTTGCTTCAGCCAAATTGTTCAGCCTTTTATATGTAAGCGCATATCCCCCTAAAAAACTTATTTGAACTCCAGCTGAGGCAGACATTGGTCATTTCTTGATGTATCCAGAATCCATTTTCCTTCTTAAAAACAGAGATCTTAGGGCTAATTTGGAGAATGATCTCACAATCACTATGCTGATGTGAGAGGAATTGTGCATGCCCGCCCGCATCTGCGGAAGCCCAGGCAAGGAGACCCTTTCCTCCCCTGCCCCCTCTAGAGAGATCCCTACAGAGAAACGCCTAGAGGAACACATAGGGACAGGCATGCATCCTAAGCTAAGCCAATAACAAGTTCTTACTTCCCTGCATTTGAATCCTAAGCAAGTGATGCAAGGACACGGGAGGACTCGAGCTCATTTGCCCCAGTGGCAGGATCCTGGCTGGGCCATGAATCCTGGTGGTTTCTTTGCTGCTGATTCTGCTCCTTTACCCCCTGATATGTCCTTGGATCTTACCTTGTGCCCCGTTTCTCTTTGATTCTGTCAAAGAAAAGATATCTCTTGATATCTTTTCCATTACCTCCTGCTTTTTTCTTTACGTTAGCCTGAGTTAGTCTCTGTAATAAAACACAACTGATACATTATCTAGCACATGGGAATTACTGCTCCCAGGACTGTATAGTGAACAAGAGACAAGTCCCTGTCCTCTAAAAACATGGGAAAACAGAGCAGACATGTAAAATGCTAAAACAATAGAGTTTAAAAACACTTAGGAACACAAGAGACATCAGTAAGCATTTCAACGAGGAATTGGTAGGGAAATGAATAATGCAGAGACAGCGTGGCCACACATCTTGCCAGCGGAAATCAAAGTCGTTACCAAGTTGTTTGTTTTGTAATCATTTTTTCTTGCCAACAATACTGATAAAGATCTGGAAGTACTGGTACATAGGTACAACAGAGATCTCAGGGCTATTTTTGTTCCACCTTTGCCTGTTGCAGACAAGGAAGCTGGGGCCCGGCGAGGGGAAGTGGTCTCTGAGAGTCTCACGTCCAGGAAGTGGCCAAGACAGATCTCGTGCCATAGTCTGCCACTGCGGGCCACCACACATCCCACAGCTGCCCCGGCCGGAGGCCACAATCCTTTCCATGCTTGCTTCTCCCTGATGTTTTGGATGGCATCACCCTTTCTTTTTATAAGCGTATTACTTGTTCTCTCCTCTGATAATGATGATTTTATACCGGAATAACGTGTTGGCCTGGCTATAGCTGGAGAGCCAGTATGTGGCCTTTCAAGTGAATTGCAGCAACCTCTTTTCTTTAGGTTTGTTGTTAGCTGGTCTTTACATTTCCTTTCTTCAGTTCCAAGCATCTCTTTTGTCAATGATAATGTCTCCCACAGCGGACGCCATGAGCTGGCTGCCTGGACCCCACAGGTGCACCTCCTTCAGGAATGGCCCTCAGCTGAAGGGAGCCACCTCACCCAAGGTAACTCTCATCCAAGACTGGTTGTGGGGGGGATATAAAGGCCTGGCTCCTGTCTCGTCTCCTTGAGAGAGCTTCTGAGGACCATCCCAGATCCAGAGTTCCCTTAAAACTGGGCTGAGGCCTCTGTTGTGACTGCATCACAGCCTAGTATCTGGCTCTCTCTGATTCTGTGCCATCTCTCCCTCACAAGTTCCATTCCCACAGGTATTCCCCAGTGAGCCGCCTGCACACACAGTCCAGCCTCCGAGCCTATTTCCCAGCAAATACGGCCTAAGGTCTCCTCACCCAACTCTCAATTCTAGGTGAACTCCTGACGGCCAAATAGCATTGTTTTACCTTCTTCAGAATTGTGATTTGTGTTGCTAATGAGAACACTGAGATAAAACCCTCGATCCCCAGACTTGTTTTCTGAAGTAAGCAGCACATAGTGGCCCTGAGGTCGGTGCACACACTATTCACATTTCCTAAGGGTGTAAAGAGTCTTAGAGACTCTTAGAGGCTCTCCCCAAATATTTGCTGAGGGCTTGCTCTGTGCTTAGAGCTCCGCTGTGCACTCTCACCTTTGTTGTTTCTCACACTTACTCTGTCAACATTTGATTCATTATCTTAGTTTTATAGGTAATAAAACTAAGGGTCAGAGGTGTGAAGTGACTTCACTGAAGGTCAAATAGCTGTAGAGGTGTCACCATGTTCTATGAAATGATAAGTGGTGAGAGGACTAGCACTCTGTCACCTTCGCCTTTGTATCCCTAGCACCTGGCTTACTTCCTGGAACATAGCAGGGGCACAATGATTCTCACTGAGTGGATGAATCACTGAACATTCATGGAAAGGCAACTGCAATTTTATTGAGGACCTTTATCATGTCAGATGTGTTTTCTACATCTTAATGTACACTTCCTCGAAATTCACAACAGATCTGTGAGGGATGCATTCAGTCCCCCATGTTACAGATGATGAACTGAAGCTCAGATACACAGGTGCTAAGTAGTAGAACCAGGATCCTGATCCACTCTGTTTCCTGGCTCTGCATGCCTTCCCCTGCATCTTGACCAGCCCCACCCCACCTCCTATTTCTCAGATGAGGAAACTGAGATACAAAAACCTTAAGTAGGTCCTTCCAAGTCACACTGCTCAAGGGTGGCAGTGCCGAGGCCAGACCCCAGGTTTTTTATCTCCCATTTCACACCACCAGCTAGTTCTGCTCAGTGTCTATAGGACTCTGGCTGCCCTTCCCAAACATGGTCAGTGGAGTAGCATCCTCACTTAGATCAAAGAACTTCCCACCAAACGTAAAACTGAAAACGTAGGCCACTTGCCGATGTGATGGTATTTCATAACTCACAGCTAAAAATAGCTCTCAAACTTGCTTAGCCTGTTGGTAACACATTAAAAGCTCATATTCAAAATCACTCACCTCTTGGATTAATGTCAAGATTATGGCTTTCCAGGTTTCCTTCTCTCTCCATCTCTCTCTTACCCAGCAGGGAGCAGATTATGCTTCTCCACGTTATTTTCCACATGAATCACTGAGCACTTGTTTTTAAAGATGAGTTTCACGACATTATTCTCTTCACTGTCCCTGAGAAATTCATTTTGGAAGGCAGGAGGCAGAAGTGGTTAAGGGCGTAGGCTCTCAAGCCAGATGGGAGTTGAGGCTGTGCATTCTTGGGCAAGGCATGAAACCTTTGTCTCAGTTTCCTCATCAGTGAATTGGAGACAGACTAAGACCTATTTCCTGGGATTGTTAGGATGGTTAAAGAAAATAATTCACAGCCGGAGTTTAACAGTTCCCAACACAGAGAGAGCGCACACACAAGATAACTAAAAACAAAAATCGGCAAGAGAGAATTGTCACCACTGGCATGACCACTAGCCCCAGTTTGTCTGAAACTTGCTGGATTTAGCGCTAAAAGTCTCAAGTACCAGGAAATCCCTCAGTCCTGGGCACATAGGAATGGTTGGTCGCTCTATTTCCTCTCAGTGAAACAAACAAAAGGTTCTGAGTTACTCATTTATTCACAAAGTATTCACTAATAACTAATACATCCCAGACATTTTAATGGTGTTTTGAAGGTAAACGGAATAAAAATGAGTTAAGAAAGAGAATTATGAAAATTGGAAAATTAGAAGTGACTCCCTGAAAGTTGGCCTGAAATGTGTGATTCTGAAAAACACATTGCTCCCAGCGGGGGCAGTTGGTAGGAATTTCATGAATTACCCACTTCTGTCTCATGGGGATTTTTTTCCCCAAACACCAACACTGCGGGGAGCTAATAGGTTGACAAATGAAAAAACGTTTCCTTGAGCAATTTACAGTTAGACAGCTTTCTTCACTGCAGTACTTCTCAGCAACTGTAATCAGCTAACGGGCATTTGACTCAAGGATGTCTTAAATATCGTTTCCACACTTAAACAGTTTTGATAGCACAGAATTATTTTTAGGACTTATAGAATGATACTAGTGTCCCACCGAGCTTTGACAGAAAGAAAATCTAGGTGATATCTGGCATTACATGCAAAAACTTAGACTCGGGAGGAAGGCACCGAATCCCAGATCCTCATAAGCAGAGCAGCTGTGCTTCAGTCCTTATAGCCCACGAACTGTTTTGGGGGGAGGTTATGAACTTCCTTTCAAAATTTGATGAGCACATAAGTGCACAGAGGATAAAAGACACCAATCCAGAGGCCTCAGTTTTGCAGAACGTACTGGATAGATGCTACGTCTTCTCAGGAATTAAAAAAAAAATCTGTCCTCTAAGAGAATTTTGAGCCTTCATATCAGCAGGGATAGGAAAAAATCTGCCAAGACCGAAATAAATTCTGACACCAGAAAGAAATACTCGACTGTAGACCAGCATAAAGTGTGAGTGCACAGAAGCAGTGCTTAGACAAATACAATACCAGTAGTTACTTTGATATATTGAGTGCTTGCTATTATATGATTACTTCATTTAATCAAGAGATAGTTTTTCATGTAGTTTAGGCTGTGGCTTCTGAAATCAGGTTTCCCAGTTTTGAATATTGTTTTCTCATTTACTGGTGATGTAACACCGAAAAGTTACTAAAATCTCTCTTAGTCTTAGAATTCCCACACACAGAGTGGCAACCATAATAGCATGTTTTTCATCAGCTTGTAGAGGTTGCCAGACATAAGTCTTGCAGCATACGTAGGGCCTAGGTAATAGTAAAGCTCAGTAAATGTTAGCTATTACTATTAATAATTGATATTGTCATGTGGGTGTTATCATTAGTCTTTTCATTTCACAGAAATAATTGAGAACAAGTGATCCTGGCAGATTAATCCTACCAAACACATTCATCTCCGAGTTAATATAATCCGATGCAGCCAATCCAATCATTTATGCGACCCTTCTACACCAAGAATCTCAAACTTGGCATGACTAACCTGAATGTTGTCTCTCATTCTTTCCCAAACGCATCTTTCATCTGCACCATGGTTTGTATCGCCACACAAGAAATGGAGTCATCATTGTTCCTTCTTTCTCTCATGCCCCAAATTTGATATATGAGAAAATGAAGCCGGCTCTACTTTTGAAATACATCCAAAACTGGATAGTTTCTCATTATCTCTCTCACTACCACCCTGGTCCAAGTCCTCATCATCTCTTGCATAGACTAATGAAATTAATGTGAAGGAAAATGAAATAGATCCAACCACATGGAGGCTCTTCTTAACCTCACCTGCATTTTGGATCACTAGACAGAGCCTGTTGCTATCCTCAAACAATAAGGATGTCTACCTTTATTGAATGCTTGTTATGTGCCAGGCAATATTGTTATATTCATTTTACAGATGGGGAAACTGAGGCTCAGGCATCTTAGTTAATGTGTAAGGTGGCTCAGGAAATAAGTGGATTCTTACTTGGAATAGTTGGATCAGCCACTATCTAGAAGTGGAATATTGTGTGAAAAATTGGAGGAACGTGTAGAGGAAATAGGAGAGTGGAAGGAATTGGATACAGAAGCAAATGAAAGTAGTGAGGGTGACAAATGAATCCAGCCAAGATGGAGGTGTAGGTAGAAGCACTGTGTCTCCTCGCAAGACCAAATTTAAGGACAACAAAGATTTAGAAACAAAAACACAACCAGAACAGACAGAAAACTGAACTGACCATTCAAACCATTCATCCAGACTGGTAGGAGGGGCAGAGTTGGCGGCCGGCGGAGAGGTGTTGCAGCAGGAAAAAGCAGTCCTTGGCAGACCTGGGTGCACAGGCGGTGTGGGGCTAGCAGACCCCGGGCATGGGGAGGAAAGGAGCAGACCCAGTGAGGCACGAAAGGCCGCTGGCTGACCACGGTCACACATTCATGTGCAGATAAACCAGGCAAAAACGGGCAGTGAGACAGACCATGCAACCCAGGGCCCCAGCGAAAATAAATAAAACCTAAAAGCACCAATTGAAAACACCTGTGTGGGTTGAGGTGCAGGGATTGACTCCCGGCCTCATAGGGAATTTCGTTGGAGAGACCCACAGGGTCCTAGAACGTATATAAGCCCAGCTACCCAGGAATCAGCACCAGAAGGGCCCAATGTACCTGTGGGAGGCAGCAGAGGGGACTGAAATCTGAGAGAGAGTGGAGCAAGCACCATCGTTCCCTCTCTGACTCTGCCCCCACATACAGCATCACAACCCAGTGATGTGGGTTGCCCAGCCCTGGTGAACACCTAAGGCTCTGCCCTTCATACATAACAGCTGCGACCAGACCAAAAAATTATGGCTCAAATGGAAGAATAAATCAAAGCCCC
>PVKM010018841.1:0-24725 GCA_004027735.1 Carollia perspicillata | reverse complement strand
GGGGGGAAAAAATACCAAGATTTAACTCTTGCAAATTTAACTGAAATGTATGACCATGTGACCATATTGTTGGAGCCCCTCCTGGGTTGGGGGCCAGGTCCCCAGTAGGGGCCACGCAAGAGGCAACCACACATTGATGTTTCTCTCCCTCTCTTTCTCCTTCCCCTGTCTAAAAAAATAAAAGTAAAAAAATCTAATGCAACACCCCCAATGCCAGTAACAGGGTCTCTATTATATTCTAACACCTAGAAAAGTGCCTGTACCCACCAAGAACTCAATACACAGATGTTAAAGAACAGACTTCAGTCATCACCCACGTGAGATAAACATTATTTTATTTCCATACTCTACTGTGACAATTGCAGCACAGGTATTCAAATCCCAAGAAGACATAAAACCCATAAGCAGAGAGTGTCCAGTGCACTTAGGAGATGCTGAGAGGGACATTCAGGGGCTCAATGATACCCCACAGTAGCCACTTGTCTGATAACGTAGTAAGTGGAGCAATTTCAATGCCAGAAGCCCAGGAGAAGCAGCAGAAGAGCTGCTGAGATTAGAGGCAGAGCAACAGACACAATGACTGTACCTCCTTAGCCCACAAGACAGGTTTTCCTGAACCCTAGGCATTCTGACAAAAAAATAGAAGATGCCACTAAGACACTGAAAAAACAGATCACTGGAGAAATTAAAAGTTAAAACCAATCCATAAAATAGTATCTGGAAACTCTGTACCTGGTGCCAATCAATAGCAAAGTCAACAAAGAGTAAAAAATAAAACAACACCCTAGTAAAAAGCAACAGTGGGCTCACCTACAGTCACTACTGGTCAGCCCACTATTGAGCTCAAAAGTATCTTAAAACCAAAAACTACTGTCAGCAAGAGATTAAGACTGTACCTTCATCAAGAAGTCAACATTAAACAGTTCATTAAAAGTGTTTTTGTTAAGAAAAAAAATTTCAAGGACGACAAGCCAGAAATCCTCGTGCTCACTGCCGGATACCAAAGAGAGACGCCAAGGACAAAAGGCTGGAGGCCCCGGCTGGAGGCTGGGGGGCAGCCCTGGCCACAGACTTGGGAATGTACTGGATGATATACTCTGGGTAAATCTGGTGCTTCTCAAAGATCACAAAGATAGAAGGGTCGGACATGCTGTTCACACAGCTGTCGTAGAAGACGCTGCCCTGGCCCTCCTTGGCTGGGGGGCGGAGAAAGGAGGGGTTGCCTCGGGTGAACTCTCCCACCAGCACCCGAGCCAGGAACATCATGGAGAACTTGGTGTTGGATTTGCTGTAGTGGTCGGAATACGCGGCATCTCGGGCGAAGTAGCTCCCTGCAAGGACACGCACAGGCTTAGCTGGATACCGAGAGGGCAGCTGCAGCCGGGGAGGAGAGGCTCCAGTGTCCTGTCAACCGGGCAATGCCAGTGGCCTCTGCTTCTCTGTTACTGCATCTCCCTCCTGCCCTCCCTCCAGCCTCCCTCTTTCTTCAGCCTTCCCCTGTGAAGGACGTCAGAAGGGACACCAAACCGAGATAGAAAACCCCTTTCACGTTCTGAACCTGTCACTCAAATCATAAGGCTCTCTGGGCATAAGAATACTTACCTCCTCAAATCTGTTTCCTCAGCTATAAAATGGAGCTGCCATGCCTAACCTCATAGGGCTGGTGTGGAAAGCGACCAAGATGCCCCGCACGGAACCACTCCAGAGACACCAGCAGCCCAATGTATAGCATTATGAACCTTGTCTAATGGGAACCTGAGCTGGAAGCTGCCAGCCACACATCTGGATTTACAGCCGTCCACTGGCTCTCGCCCATCCTGACCCCAGATGCTATCACGTCAGATTAAGGCCAACTGCTGGACAACTGATGCACTGGAATGGGGACTGTTGATCATAGTATTACAACATTATGAAATTTTCTGCATTTAGTGATAACCATGTTGTGATGACAGAGATACTGTCCTTTTTTTAAGGAAGTGTTAAAGGGTGAAGGACCATGATATATGCCACCTAATTACAAATGGTTCAGAACAAAATGGGGGAGGATAAAGCCAACATGGCAAAACATTAAAACTGATGAATCTAGATAAACATACACAGGAATTTATGGAGGAGTTTTTAAAATACTGTTTGTGCAACTTTCCTGTAAATTTGAAATTATTTCCAAATACAGTTTAAAAATAAGCAAGAGACAGGGAAAAACACTCAGGAAATGCACCGTATGGCTACAATGGCATATTTACATGAGTGTATCAAAGGTGTTCAGATTTCCATTCTAACAAAAGAGCACAGGTACAGGGCTGGGTAGGCACCCTCTTCCCTCTCCCGACTCATGCTTACCATCTCCCAAGGCCTCCACTCCACAGGGGTGCAGGGCCATCGCTTGGGGAAGCAAAACCGCAGCCTAAAGCAGGGCCAGCCGCCCATGCTCAAACCTTGGGTCAGGCTCCGGCTGCACACTGAGTGAGGAAGGATGCCGACAGCTGGGCATCCCCCACAGGGCCAGGACCATTCCTCAGGAAGCATCAACCAGCACATCAGCTTGCACTGTCTCCCCTCCCCGCAACCATCAGTTGGCTTTAAAACAGTTTCCTGAGCCCTGGACAGCACAGTGAGGCCAGGTTCCGCTGGTGGGGGCTGCCCTCATCCTTACCTTTGCCATAGTTAGTGCCATGAACACCACAGATCCGCCAGTCAAAGTTCTGCTGGCAGATGGCGTTGATGGAATCGTCATCAGTACCATGGAACAGCTGTCTCTCATCCACCGTCTTCCCTCCATTTTTCTTCTGCATCTGCCCTTTCTGCCTAGAATCACAGGAGAAGAGTATGTGCTGGAGGCAGAGGATGCTTCGCACCAAATACAGGCTACCTGACCCAAGAACACACATTTTATTTGAAGTGTCCTGAGACCAGAAGACATGGATCCAGATCTATGAAATTCAAGCCATGGGCCAGGGAGGGAAAAGCTGGAGCACCGGAACCGGATGAAAAGCAAAGGGAAGCCTTTCCCTCCATAGCCGTAGGCCTCCAGCAGCGACCCGCACTCCCAAAGCAGACTAGCCTTGGGATGACAGGCATGCTTCGTCCCTGCCACTTTGTTTCCTCCAGAAGCTTAGCCAGGGGAGCTTGAGGATGCTGTTCAGTGAAGGTCCATCCGTCTCCCCTCCCCTGTAAGTTATCCTGATTTCATCACTAGACTCAGAGCACAGAGGAGACTGCTCCAACCTTCTGTGGGGACAGGTCAGCAGAACCCCAGGCCTGCCATGGTGACCTGCTGCAAATCTCCTCCACATGGACAAGTGCCCAAGAACATGCTGGTTCTCAGGCACAAAAATGAGGCCCCTGCTCTCTGGCTATCAGGAAAACAGCTTTATGTTGCCCGGGGTGTGGGTGGCTTATACTGGACAATCCCATTAATCTTTAGGGAGAGAGAATACAAGCATGAGTACTGACTTTATCACTATGGAAGCCTCATTCCCTTCGTCTCTTTGACGGAACATGCCATGCTAAGTTATGATGATGATGATGAGATGGGTAAGAAAGTAGGGACAGGGTTCCCGATTCGGGCAGCTCTGGGTAAGCAGTGGCTACTATCTGGGATTGTCCCTGAAGCCCAGAGCATGTTTACTAAGTAGCTAGCCTACTACATATAAGTGTGAGGGGACTGAGTCACAAGCATGTCAAGAGCAAGCCTCTGACGTACCACTGGTAGACTTCCCAGAGGGCCAGGTTCTGGATGCGCTCGATCTTCTGAACATAGCAGGGCAGTGTACGGTTAAAGAGATTGTAGACCTTCTGATATTCTTCTGAAGAAGAACTGAGGGTGACCAGCTGCAAGGGGCAAAGATTTTTACATTACCATCAAAGTTGGAATATAGATCAATCTTTCCCCAAGGTTGCTCCTAAAATGCTAGAACTGCTTAAGTGAGCCCAGATGGTGGTTGCCACTCTCCCCTCTGGCCCAAGGGGCAGTCTCTCCAGGTGCAGCAGGAGTACAATTTGTGTTCACGATGAAACCTGCCTGAAGGCCAGGGATGCCATGCTCACATCAGCACCATCGCAGGTGTCCCAGGACCCTGCTCTTTTGACCCCACACATAGTCTACAAGACCGAGCCGGTGGCAATAAATGTGGAAGGCAGAGTTTTGGCAGACGGGGCAAATGCTGCCATGAGCAGCGGTGCTGTGTGACTGCCCTGCACCGCAAGCGCTGATGCAAAGGCCAGGCTGGCAGATGAGCACACGGCAACTCATGAGCACGGCCAGTAAGTCCTCCTCCCAGAGCCCACCTCTCCCTCAGACTCTTGCTCTAGGAAAGAGCACTTCTGATGGGCCAGGAGGGGCCCCTGACCAAGGGAGCCAACTGTCACACAGAGTGACAATGTACAAATTCCTGCATTTGCAGCCTGGGCCATATAATCGGCCTCCCTATTCCGCGCCATGAGGCTTTAGCCAATGACAGACCATTTCAGGGTCTCTGGGGAGTCCCTCTACACCATCCCCTTCCCCCACCCCAAGTGCAGCCTTACAGTAATCACTTCAACCCCCACACCCCAAAGATGCTATGATTAGGCTTTGGCATGTCCATGGGTCTCCTGCAACTCAAATCCTGCCCCTGGTTTCTCTGCTCCCGTCTCATGGAAGCTGCCAAGCTCCTCTTCCTCAAGTATGGAAGCCAGCCCTGCCCCTTCCAAACCAGAGATCCTCATGGGCTCCCTTACCTGTCACAGCTGTTGCTCAGCCCAATGACCAAGGCATTCCACACCATAGCCCTGACCTCTCTCCTGTCCCCCATTTCTCTGCACACCCTACATCCCAGACATGTCTGATACCCCATGTCCTGACCTGGGCTACTTTGCATGTAGTACCCATCAACCTGTATGTTCTCCCACCTTTGCCTGACAAGCACCAGCCATCCTTTAGATGTGGACCCAGTGAAGGTTCCCTGATCCCCTCAGTATGGTCGCCTCATCCTGACATCTGAGTGCTACTGTCAACTCACCCAGCCCTTCACACATCCTGCCTGTACTGCTGGTGCCTGAAAGTTTGGCAGAGTCTGACAAGATGAGTTCCCCCAGGGCAGTGACAGTCATGTTGTAAAAGCTGTTTTGCAACATGCTTGGCAAGAGGCCAGCCGTCAGAGGCCAGCCTGAGCACCCCACATGGGTGTGGCAGTGCTGGACTGTGGCTTGAGTAGTCTACTTAATTCCACGCAGCTCCCAAATTTCGACAGGACCTAAATGAGCTGAACTGACTGTTCCTCTCTCGTCTTGTATTATCTAGCACCTTCTGACAGAAGTTTCCACTCTAGATGTCCCTCATCATACTCAAACTATCCCATGGTTTCTTTTCCTTTTTTGTTTAGTAAAACTAATACTTATTGGCTGAGCCCCGCTGTTGAGCTTTCTATAAAATTTTCCTCTCTAGAAAACCTCCAGCTTATCATCCTCTATCCATAACACACCCTCTCCTCTCAGGACCACAGTCATCTCCTGGGTGGGCTCCAGCCTTAAGATCCTTAAGACCTGAAAAACAAAAAAACCCACACATACCTCTTCCCCCCTCCCTCACAAGCCCTGGCCTCACAGCTTCTTCTGTGGTGGAGAAAACAATATAGTCGCTCATACTCACCTATCTCAAAGAACACTCTCCTCCCCAGCCCAAGGAAACGCGAGTCCCATACCTTAAAGCTCGAGTCTGGCAGGGCTGAGGGGTCCCAATGGTCTGGGATGTTCTTTGGGCCTTGAAACTTGACATTGCTATAAAATGTAAACAAAAACACTAAGACATTTAATTTAGTTCTCAGACACAAGCAGACTACCACAGGTGGCCTCTACTAGCCAATACGACCAGTCTCGAGTCTTAGCACCTCGTCTGTAAAAGCAGGGAGAAGGAGAGAGAGCACACGAGCACACCATCCACCTTATGAGAGCACTTTCATCGTTGCCTAAGTGGCCCAAACTGAAACAGTGAGGCCTGAGGGATCCATTTCTCACCTTTATCCCAACTCCTGCCAAAACGGAGAGAGAATACGATTAAAGCAGCACACACAGACCCTTATCCATTATTTTGAAATTCAAAGAGCTCTGAAACTTGTATTAAAGAGCTCTGAATTATTATTACAAATAGCCTCAATGAGGTAGAACTGGCATATACAATCAAAACTGATGCGAAAATCCATTTGGCAGCAGAACTTTAACTTGAACTGATGAGAGGCTACTTGTGGTCTCTATAGATCGTCCCTAAAGTGGCTATGCGTATTTTTTACTGCAGAAATATTAATTGCAGTGTGTCATGCCATACAAGCAGTGCATGATCTTTCTAAAAATAAAAATAAGTAAAAATTGAGTTCTAAAAGACATGTGGCCCAAAGAGTTTAGGAACGAGGACTGAAAAACTAATTCTAAATAGTTGCCACTCAGTTTCAGAATGCTCTGTTCTTCCTACACTAGATCTACCTTCTGTTTCTGCTGGCATGAGACCTTCATCCTCAGCCTCAAAGAACTCCCACAAATAACATTCCCAGGAAAGCAGCACAATTTAAAGTAACTAAGCAAGGCCCCATGAGCAATCCAGAAACAGACTCACAAAGAATTAAGTTGCTGAAATTATCAGGTACAATATAAAACTATTCTATGTTTAAAGAAATAAAAGAAAAACTAAAATCATGAAAGGAATAGAAAACTATAAAAAAAAACAAAACCCTGGAGGATCTGAAAAAGAATCAAACAAAACTTCTAAAAATAAAAAAATACAATCCTTGATAGTAAGAGTTCAATGGACATGCTTACTAGCAGATCAGATCACCTGAGAATGAGTGAGCTAAGTGATATGGGAAATGAAATTCTGCAGAATATGGCCCACAGCGAGGAGACAGAAAATATAGGGAAGAAGCTGAGATGTGGAGAACAGAGTGAGAATGACTGAATCTGGTCAGGACCTAATTAAAATCTGAAGAGAGGACAGAGAACAGAGTGGAGGCAATATCCACAGAGAACTAACGAGATGTGCCAACTGGCACGTTCAAGAAACCCAAAGAAGCTGCAACAGGATAAATAAAAACACATACCTAGACATGCAATAGTGGGAATCCATAACACCAAGACAAACAGAAAATCCTAAAAGTAACCAGAGGGAAGAAAGAGCAATTCAGGCGAAGAAGTCTAGTTACACAGCTGATTTCTCCAAAGCAGCAATGAAAGCCAGAAGACAGTAGAGTGGCACTGTCAATGTTCTAAGAGAAAATACAACTAAAATTTCTATACCCAGTGAAAGTATCTTTCAATATTGAGAACAAAACAAAGACATACTCAAATAAACAAAACAGTTTTCCAGTAGACCTTCATCTAAGGAAATTTGATAGGAGAAAGAAAGTGATTAAGAATGTGAGTAAATTTAATGAAATGTTCATAGTATAAAATAATAACAATGCCTCATTTAATTAAAAATAACCTAAATTGCTGTAGTTTTCAGAGAATAAGTTTTTCAGTTATTTTAAAATTTGTTCCTAAGTATTTTATTCTCTTGATGCTATTATAAATATAATTGTTTTCATAACTTCCAAAAATAATTAGTTAAAAGTAACAAGTCAAAAGGCAGGTAAATGGAATAGATTATACGGAAGTCCTTATATTAGTTAACAGGAGAGCAAAAAAATTGACTGACTCCCAGTGTGGCCTTAAAAAACAGTAACAATGTACAACTTCCAAACTAGTGGAGGGTAAAAAATGAAATAACAAAAAATACCCAAAAGAACGTAAGAAAGGAAATAAGAAGACCCAGTCACATGAATCAAACATCTTTATGGAGGATGGAAGGACAGTAAGGAACTTAAACCCGATGCCTGATGCATAAATGCCATTTTGAACTTTCCGTCAAACAACTGTGACCCTGTTAACCGTTGTACAATGAATAAAGACCTTGCTTCTGAAAACGACCAGGCCTCAGGATCCCAGATGGCCACAGCCAGCCAAGCAGACCTGCCTACTGGAGTTATGACAACTAGCTCCTAGGGCACGGGTTAGAAGGAAGGACCACGCACTTCACTGCATCAACCTGTGTGACTCTCAGGTTATAGCACAAGCAGATTTTGAATCACTCATATCTTAGTCTGAATTTTATTTACAAAAACACCATTTTTAGTTCTGATAGTGTGGCATCTGCTTATGGTCCCTTGCAGACTAAGTCAGTGATTAGAAGAGAGCCAGTCTCAGAAAGAAAGTCAAGCACGTTTCCAAACTGTGCCTAGGACAGGCTCTGGAGGCGGAAAGAATCAAAAATCACTTCCAGAAGTCGAAGTAGTCATTGCTGACCAAAATTCTAAATCCAGAAGCAATACACAGAGGGGACTGATACATTTAACTAAAAAAATAAAACAAACATTTCTGTGTGGTAAAATAATTCATAAACAAAGCCAAAAGACAAATAAACCAAGGGAAAATATTTTCAGTTTATATAAAAGAACAAGGGTTGATCTTCCTAGTAGATAAAAAGGCTCTTCTATTTAAGAAAAATACCAAAAGGCTGATAGAAAAATAGACAAAAAGACAGAGTCCACAGAAAGAGAAAGGCAAATGGCCCTTACACATTAAGAAAAAACAGTAAGCCTTACTTACTATTACTAGAAAGAACAAATTAAAATGCACTGATATACCCTTCCCCACCTATGAGAATGGCAAAAATTTAAGAGTTTAACTGCTCTGTTGGCAAAGTCAAGGGAAACTGGCACCTCTTACATTCGGGGACTACTGCATAATGGCTCAACCCCCATAAAGAGGAACTTGCACTGACCTTGTAGGACTCTAACCTGATGACCCCACCTCCACAATATGAAACAGCAAACACACCAGATCATCCTTTGTGGCATTACACTTGCAACAGAAAAAGATCAAGGGCCAGGCTGAGAAACCTCAGACACAGAGAGTGCTGGGGCATTCGGTTCACAGCCAACAAATCTCTTTAATGCTTTAGCCAGCTGAGGTTTTCTCTATGCAGCAGAGCACACCCCAACTGATGCACACAGTAAGTGACTAGTTCTCCAAATGCCAATTACCTGGTTTGCTTCACCTTCACATCCTGAGGAGATATGTATTTGGGTCTTCGACAAACCTTCCTCGATGTGCCAAAGGCCAGGTTTTTCTGAGTAAAATCTGAAAAAAAAATACACACACACAAAGATGGCAGTGTTTTATAAACAAATTAAATGGGTTGGAAAGGTATTGCAAATGTACAAAGCCCAGAATCAGTCTGCTAAAAATAAGGCAGTTTTATCCATTTCAGACATTCTTAAGAAAATAGGGATCCTTAGGAGACTGGGTTTAATGAATACATGAATGATTAGTAATTGACATATCAATTATACGTGAGTGCTTTTAAATTGTTCCTTCCAATCCTGTTTAAACTATTATTTTGCTTAGCAATTTTTCCCAGTTTGGATATAAAAAAGCTTCAGCCCAGCCTGAGACTGAATTATCACATCTTGAGCCAGTGGGATTTAGAATATAATAATTTTACTCGTACGACTTTTCTTTCTTACTTAGAATAAACTGACTCTACAGTAGTATTTCTCAACCTTGTAAAACCTGTACTATCTTTAATAGACAAATTTCTTGACCCACACCCATCCCTAAGATCCTCACATGCATCCTGAAAGTTGAAGGGACACCGACCTTTGAGTTGAAAAACTACAGATACCTCCTAAAAGTTAGATTACATGTCCCCACCTACCAAGAAAACCCTGTCAAGTCCGACTTTATAAACCAAGAGTACAATATTTTTTATTTAAAAAGCATTTTAATATTAATCTGTCTCTATCTGTAACTTTCCTTACTGCATTTGAGGCATACATCCCCTACGCTACTGCCCAGGTGGTCATCAAGATCAGGCACTCCTGGGGGTTACCCCATGTTCTAATGAGAGCCCAGCCTCCAGACCCTGCTACTACAACCCCTTCTGTTACCCACTGCTCAACCTCTCATCAATATACTCTGCTAATAAACATACAAATTTTATTAACCTGTTGACTAACATTGTGTTGAATCTTAAGTGGGCTTTTTACTAATGATGTTAAAAGTTACTCAACATGTGGACTGGCTAAATATGTGAGACCCATCCCCTATCCTCCCATGGAGAGAATGAAGTGAGGCCTTTTCCCTAATACACCCTTAAAGAGAACACATGAGGTGAAGTCCCTAAGCAACCCTGCCTATGCAGATACTGTCTGACTGGAGCCAGTGAACAAATGTTCAAATTCAGCCTCCAGAATCTTGCTATTTGTCTTGAGTCACTCTTCTGTAACAGGAGTCCCTAAAAGACAGCTGAATCTTCCCTGACCCTACAGAACAAGTCATTTGGCCTACTGTGTGTTTCTTAAATGTATCTGTTTCCTAATAAATATTTAGTTAATAAATGTGAGTGGCAGATCTGCGTCCAAAACTTGCTTGCATTATGCCTTGTAGTGAGGTTGTAAGGATAAAAGTTAACTAATTCCAAGCTTCTTCTGTGGCTACTGTTATCCAACATCAATGACAGCGGCAACCACTACCACCACAGTGTCCACCCAGGTGAGCCTGAGGCAGGCGGTGGTGAGCATGCTTTTCCTGCAGCCTGTAGTGAACTGCATGCGCGTGCTCCACCCCCCATCTGACTTTCTGTTCTGTCCCCTGCAAGTGCAGCCTAGGTTGAGTGAGATCAAAGTTCCATCTGACAATTAGGATTTGTTGTGATATTCCCCAGATAAATATCTGGGGAATATCACAACAAATCAACAAATATTTCAAACTAGCAATCGGATGGGTGATGGTTACATAGACCTGATATTCAGGGCGGTCCCCCCTTTTATTACGCTGCATCTCTCTCTCACTGTTGCTTTTGGGGACCTTGTGTTTATCAGACTGGATTGGTTGGTGTTTGCCCGCAGACGCTCAAGGATGGGAGGCAGTTCCCACTGAACAGCAGACATTTTAGGATCCCTGTAAGGGCCCACCGAGGCAGCAGCCACTCTACCTTAAGAAAAACACCAGTGCTACAAACCACAAACAAAAACCACTGGCTAAAAGCAAGTAGTTAAAGCGGCTTTAGGGTAATTCACAAAGACACTTTACTGCCCTCCACATAGAATAAAGGTCCACAAAAATAGAGAAAACAGTCAACTGTGTTTAGAAGAAAGCCTACTTTAACTCCCCTTAAAAATGCTGATCATTCAGAGAATTCAGAGTTTAAATGTGAATTTAAAGGCAAAAATGAATCAAACAAGGCTAGACTGATAGATACATCTAGAAACTTTTTAAGAGAAGTTACCAAAAAACTAAAACTTAAAAAAAAAAATCCTCACAAAATCAGTGACTAGAAGACCTGGCCAAAGAGTGTGTGGCCTGCTTCTGTAAAGGCAAAAGGGACAAGTCATTTAAGGCCCAGATTCAGGTCACCCTGAGCACACAAAACTATGCTTCCCGGCAACTTTTTATTAAGGTATGTGTCTACCAAGCATTTAACCTGACAGCCCATCTATGTCAAAGGCACCTTTTAAAAAGACATTAGCACTGCCATACCAGGACGTATAAGGCAAAGCTACATAGCAGAATCACTACGACACTTGTTGGGGACTCAAGTTAATCCTCAGACACAGAGGGGCTCGGCCCTGGCCAACAGGACAACCTTCAGTGTGCAAAGGCAGATCCTGCTTGTACCTCCACTATTTGGGCTGCTGTCCCTTCCTTGGAGTCCTCTTCTCCTACCCCTACCCCCCCCCCCTCCCTCAGGCAACTTCTCTTCAATTCTGCTGGACGGGCATTGTCTGTCTATAGGTCTGTCTCCCCTTCCAGACGGGAAGAATTTCAGCAGCAGAGACCACCCTTCCTTTTCTTTCCAGGCCCTTGTGCATACAAAGCTCCTCCAGGGTTGATGGGGGAAAGGCACAGCCAGCAGATGGCCAGGCCCTGCTGGGTGAGGGCGGAGTGTCAGTAAGTACCTCTGAAGTCTAACTCGTATTTGTGTTTTCCAGCCTCGAACTTGAGAATGGCTGCCTGGGCGTCAGACCCTGATGCACAGTATGCCAGGTAGGCCTTCTCCACATCGCTGCTGCTAACAGTAGTCTTGGGGTGCTCCACGCCCTGCAAGGTGAAAAACCGGATACTTCATGAAGACAAGAATCTACAAGGATGAAGACATACCTGGTGCTGTCCTTGCCACGCAGCAGACGTGCCCGTGGTGGTATTGGCATCATGGGGGAGGCATGAAAAGAGCAGGGATATGGCAGGAAAATGGCAGGAAAGGGA
The DNA here is from genome assembly GCA_004027735.1 of Carollia perspicillata. Lineage (NCBI taxonomy): Eukaryota > Metazoa > Chordata > Mammalia > Chiroptera > Phyllostomidae > Carollia > Carollia perspicillata. The sequence continues at coordinate 12,452 of PVKM010018841.1, read as the reverse complement.
GGCACAGAATAGAAGCCAAGACAACTACTTCCTAACGGCTGCCTAGGAAAATAGGAGATTGTAAATATGGGTGCTGCTAACCAAGATAACCACCATGGGAGCAGAGGAGGAGAGGCCATTTGGTTACTCCTAATGGATGATAACAATATTCAAATAAAGGTAAAACATAACAACGAATTCTCAAATGCTGCTACACTGCACAGCCTGAGCAATGCTGCCTCTTCTCCATCTAGTCTTGTTCCCGCCATCCTTTAATCAGAGGGCAGTCCTCCTTGTTTTCTTTTTCTGATCCCTTGGAGAGCTCTTCTGTTTTTTTCAATTAACCATTTTCATCTCTCATCCTCATTCCAATTACCTATAAGACATCTAAGATTTTGAAATGGACAGAGTTTGAATTCTGGCCCCAAACCTGTTCTCTCTATAACCTTAACAAGTTGTTTTAACCTCTCTAAACCTCAATGATCTCAACTCTACAATAAGATTAATAACAGTACTTAAATCATACTCACATCATTACATAATGGTATCACACCATCAGCAAAAGGTTGAAAAATAATTAAGATAAGGCATGCAGGGGACATAGCACAGCACCCAGAACGAAAAGCAGAGGTACTGCAAAAGTATCAGGTGGGTGTCTGGCTACACAAGTCTGATCTTTGAAGAAGGATCTGGTCTGAAGAGAGAGATATAGAGCTCACTCAGTGTGGGCACCACTGTTGGAAGAGTCAATGTAATCACCAGTGCAAACACACAAGTGGGAATCAATGTAATCACCAGTGTAAACACACAATGGAGGTGTGGGCTGGACCCTGGAAATCCCAACATTCTCCAAGGGGAATAGAAAAGAAACCCAAGAAGGACACAGGAAAAGCAAGAACACCAGGAGAGTGAGGAGGAAGTGGGTAGCACTCTGGGCAAAGTGCCATGGGATTGGCAAACTAAGCCCTCCGCCCCTTGTCAGCATCTACGGTTCAGTGAGGGCTGTGCCTGGTTGGGTCCCACCTCCTGAAGGCACTCCTGAATAGCAACCAGATGAACAGTAACAGGATTAGAAGTCAGATTCTGGCAAGTGGAAGAATGGGGGTCTTTCCTTCCAAGCAGATGGACGGGTTGTTCAGGTGCAGAGGGTCACAGTAATTGTGGAGCTCCTGGATCAAAGCAGAAGAGATCATAGGAAAAGGGAAAATGGAAAAGGTAGACTGACATGAGAAGCTTGTTGAGAATAATCCAAAGAGGATTTAGGGTGGGGGTAACGCACCCTGGAGCCAAACACCTAAGGAACGTCAGGTTTAACACAAGAAACTTCAGTGGGCCAGCAACAGCATTTCTTTCATACACAAGATTAGGCTATGGGTTTAATTGTGTCCCCTAATCCCTAGTACCTCAAAAACGTTACCTTATTTGGAAATAGGGTTATTACAGATATATAGGGTTGGCCAAAAAGTTTGTTTTTTGCCGTAAGATGGCTTAGTTGTCTTTAACTTCATTTGAGACAATGTTGTTAGATTGCATTGTGACAGCTGTCATATCAGTGTGCATTTTTTTTTTAAGTATCAAAATTGGTGAATTTTTGTGTAGCCATTTCAATAGTGAAGATGGAAGAAAATATACAACATTTTCAATATATTATGCTTCATTATTTCAAGAAAAGGTAAAAACATAACTGAAAAGCAAAGACAAAGATTTGTGTAGTATATGGAGGAGGTACTGTGACAGATCAAACGTGTCAAAAATGGTTTGTGAAGGTCTGTGTTGGAGATTTCTTAATGGATGATGCTCCACAGTCAGGCAGACCAGTTAAAGTTGACAGCGATCAAATCAAGACATTAATTAAGAAATATCAATGTTATACCATGTGGGAGATAGCCAAGCTACTCAAAATATCTAAATCAATAAAGTTACTGTTAAGCACAGGCCTGTGAAGCAAAGGGTCGCTGGTTCGATTCCCAGTCAGGGCACATGCCTGGGTTGCAGGTCAGGTCCCCAGTGGGGGACACATGAAAGGAAACCACACAATGATGTTTCTCTCCCACTCTTTCTCCTTCCCTTCCCCTCTCTCTAAAAATAAATAATTTTTTTTAAAGTTGTATTTTATTGATTTTTTGTTGTTGTTGTCAGAAGAGATTTTTTTTATTGTTATTCAGAAAGTTGTATTTTAAATAAATAAATAAATAAATAAAGTCACTGGTAAACATGAAAAATGGGTCTTTTATTTTATGGGAAAAAAACCGTATGGATTTTTTGGCCAACCCAATAATTAGTTAAGATGTGCCCCTAATCCAGGATGACTGATGTTCTTATAAGAGGAAGGCCTTATGAAGATTCACAGGGAGAACACCGTATGATGACGAAGGCAGAGTGGAACGATGCATCTACAAGCTAAGGAACACCAAAGTTTGCCAGCAGACCACCAGAAGCTAGGAAGAGGCAAGAAAGGATTCCCTACAGGTTACCGAGGAAACATGGCCCTATAGACACATTAATTTCAACTTCCAGCCTCCAGAAATGTAAGATAATAAATCACTGTTGTTCTAAGCCACCCAGTTTGTGGCACTCTGTCATGGCAGCCACAGGAAATTAATATGGCGAAGGCAATTTAGACCTAAAATTTGGGTTACAACCTGAGCTCAGGCAGGAAGAGCCTGGCTTTTCAGAAAATCAAGAGAAAACTATCTTGAACTGGCAATTAACACAAACCTAAGAAAGAAATATGAATACGGGATGACAACAGAAGTGCATGAGAAAGGAAGGGCTTGAATAGACAGGTCATCTTACAAGGTGGTCCCACTCGCAGTACAAACAGACCATGTGGCTGAACATCACCAAGTCTTCATGTGTGCATCTGTACCCACCAGCACGTGGGGCATTGCCCACGTAGGCATTCCTAGAGATTCTCACTGTCCTAACAAGGTTATACACTCTGACTATCCTGCACTAAGGAGTAGCGGCAAAGAAAAGGAAAATATCCTCGGTGTGGGCTGTTTGGAAGACAAAGGCCCCTATTCCCCAAAGTGACACCAGGTTTGGAGCTTGTCTCCCTCAGAGGGAGACAAATCTCCAAATGAAACAAGAAAGATGATCACATTTGCTAAGTGTTTCTCATCCACATGTCTTTCCATGCTGTCACCAGATAAACGTGATTTCTGGAGAGTGACCAAACCCATCACGCACTTCCCCTCCTCAGTGCCAGACATGGCCTCTCTCCTCCCGCTACTGGCCAAGAGTAATGCTAGAGAGACTACCTGACCAAATCCACGTGGATGAGAGGTGAGTGAAATCCTAGGATGCTTGAAAGGGGGAGACAAGTGGGGACGAGGGCATATATAACAGCCAATGAGGACAGGCTGGTGCTTTAAGAAATGGAGGCAAAGAATGAGACTCAAGTCATGAGGCCATCACTGAGAAAGACCACTTCCAACTGACCAACAGGCCTAAGGCAACAATACCTCTGTCCTTCAACCAGCCAACACCTATTCCCAAGGACCTGTGAGGTGCAGGCATCATGCTTGACATGGGGCCACATCAGTGACAAAAGAGAGACAAAGCTCCCTGACCTCATGAAGCTTACATTACAATGTTTCAGATCATCTAACTGAATCTGAGAATAAAAAACTAAAGCTTGAACATTGCCCCTCACAACCCCTCAAAATGAGCACAAATGTCCACTGGACCACAAACTCCAATTTCCATTTTGCAGAAACTATTCCTATAGCAATGGTGACCTCCCTATACTTTGTACCTCTACAGGTAACCAGGGGACTCCCGTTAATCTGATCCATTCGTGAACATCTTCAAATAACTGACAGCAGCAGTTATTTGATCCAGATTCCAAATCAATACCTCAAATAAACCCATTTTCTTACTCTCGCCCACCTTCTATAAAGTTGCTGCTACAAATAAGGTGGAAAGTCAGTTTTGAAAAGCCTTAAACTTTATTCTGCAAACTTAAAATTTATTGTACAAGCACTCCTGCACACACAGGCACTTGCTCCAGAGTAACCTGCTCCACAGTAAGAGAAGTATCTTCCTACCCCCATTTAACAAAACCAATGAAGAAACGTGAGATCTCACTACAACTTTCAGTCATTCTGATCTCATGAGCCAACAGATACTGAATTGTTCAAAGATGAAACCTCAGGAAAATGAACTCCAAATTAGCTAGCTTTGCCACAATTTCCTCCAAAGCAGGTGATTCGGGGTATCTGGAGATCTTTGGCTCTTTCATTGATCCCCCAGAACAATCCTTGTGCCCATGTTTGGAAGGGCTCCTCCATATGGATCCTGAGGAGGAAACACTTGCTCTCTTTCCATGACACTTACTTGTTTTCCATACTGCTGCCAGAAACCAAAGTCATCAATCCAGTACCAAATCCACTCAGTGGTGAGGATGAAGTGTGGAGGTTTGGTAACTGAGGAGGCTGTGCAGAGGCGGCGGGCCCGAGTAATGCCGAACTTCATAGACTTAAAATTCAGGTACTCAGTTTGAAAGTTACTGCCCAAATCAGTACACAAGACCCTGCAAAAAAGCATGACAGATACACTTAATTGTGTATACACATATACACATGATCAGTCCCAACAGCAAATAGTTCAGAACTCACTTCTTACCATCGTGTCTCTCCCTCACAACCTCTCCCTGAAAGGGGAGGAAAGTGGGGGAACAGAGACACCAAACCCCCAGTATGAGGACTAACTTCCAATTCCTAGCCCAGAGCTTTCCACACCCCCACCAGGCTGCTTACTTACTGAGTATGAGAGTGTGTGGAAGCCACGAACACTAAACTGTGCTGTCTAAACTTCCCACACCACACACAAAAACCCAGGCACAAAGCCGACACAAGCGATGCATTTCCTACCTCTCTTTATTGGGATTGCTGTATGCCTCTTCAATAAGCTCCATTTTGTCCAAATCCTTCCACCTGCTTCCATCCAAGAATTGCCATCGATACGGCAAATGGAAATGAACTTTACAGCACTTATCTGTAATAAAAATACAAAGAAGACATTTTGGAATTAGTATGACCTAGTCCCATGGTTCTCAATGAGTGTGGTGCTGCGTGCTGACCTGGGAATGTTATGGAAATTTGTGGGGGAGTCTTTTTTAGTACAGTCATCTCTAAGCATTTAGAAATTAAAATACTGTGTATTTTATTGTATGCATTTTACTTCTACGCCTCCCTTTTTAATAGGACATTACACTGATTTTTCAGAGAATGTATGTTAGCAGGTTACATTATATATGTATTTATCTCATGATAGTCAAGAAGCTGATTGTGAGAAGGTCAAAGGCTCCATCCCTGCAGGTGGCAGTCTGACTCTGCATTACTGCTATTCATCTGGCAGGTGGACAGGTAGCAATCACACCAGAAACAGAGCCAGCAAACTTCTAGTTCAGTGATAAAAAGACCTAACAGTGTGTGTAGTGCACCTGTGTATGAAGGAAACAGGCTATGTATATACACTTGTGCATGTTTAAAATCTTTATGAAAGTATTATTAAAGGAAGTGGTAATAACAACATTTCGGAGAAGATCTAGGTACTAGAGGAAAGAGATGTGAGGGAGACATTTCTTAATGACCATCCTTTGAACATTTTTCATTCGTTTCTCAAAATAACAATGGAGCTTGGCTAATTTGACACCTGATTATTTTCAACTAATTTAAATTATCTAAAATTTTAAGCAGTCTTTCAAGTCTCAATACTACTTTTTTTCAGAGATTCTGTGGTGGTGGTGAACGACCACGGAGGAAGGTGGGAAAGGCCGGGCCAACCAGGTGGGAGAGAGCACCTAACTGCGTGGACAGAGACCAAGAGAGACCCCAACCAAAGGCTGGATACAGCCACACTGGGGACTCAGGACATCCTGCCTTGTCCAGAGTTAGAGCCTCTTGAACTCCTAAGGGTGTGTACAAGAGTGACAACGAAGGGCTCAGCCTGCATAGATCAGGTCATAACTGTTGTCCAGAGGTTACAACCAAATAAAATTTCCTGTTTTCTTCTGAGGGGCAGTAAGAGAAATGATCCTCGATAATGATCCTTGCTCGGTCACCACCTCTATACATCCTAGCACAGGTGAATCCTAAATATCCTGAAGAAAGGCTCTCCCCTTAAGAAGGCACCTCCAGGGAAGGCACAACACCCACTGCCTCCCAGGCTGATGCTTCACTGAGGAGGACATGGGGACTAAGGGAAGGCACTGTGGTCCAACAGCAGGTTCAAGCCTTTCGGTTCTTAATCTGAACTGAGCGTGGAGCCATGGCTGCTCACAAGCCAGAAGGCGCCAGGAAAGGAGGGTGTGCACAGGCCATCACAACCACAGTGGCTGGCAAGAGCTGAGTCCCTGGTCCTCCTGTCCCCTTTCTCAGTTTCTTTCTCCCTTCTGCTAATATTCCCCACCCCACTGGCATTCCAGAGTCTAGGCTTTCTAGAAGGTGAGCCACAGAAATGAAATCAATTTAGCAAAGTAACCATATCTACATTCCCTTTCTCCCTACAGCCCTTGAAATGACAGGCCACAAAGAAAATAAATCCGAAAGCACTAGAAAACAAGAAAACATCTCATAAAAAGACTGGATTTTACAAAATCAAACTGATAGAGGAAAAGGAGAGAGAAAAACACACGCAAAGTATGAAGAAGAGAGCTACTGCAGAAGTGGAAATGGCTTGGGGGTTTCATAAACTCAAAGTTCAATGTAACAAGGAGCAAGGAAGACATCCAGGCAACTGCAGTGGGAGTAACTGGGACCCACTGGAGCAGGCACTCCCTCAGTGCCTTGCTTGTGCTCAGCACCCTTGTTATTTGTTCCATGGAACATGTGAGTATAGATACAAGGGCTGCAGAGAGATAAGTCTGCGAGAGAGCCATCTAAGTCCCCAGTCCTATGATACACCCTAGCAGTCCACTCACCAAGCAAGATGTGCTACCTCTTCCCCATTAAGCCTGGCATCAGAATCAGCACCCACTATAGGCACAGAGATTCTGAGTGCCAACATGAACAGAAAACCAAGAGTCACCCATCGCCCTGACCAGGTGGCTCTGTAGGTTGCAGTGTCTTCCCGTTCACCAAAAGGTCGTGGGTCTGATCCCTGGTCAGGGAACTAGCTAGGTCACAGGTTTAATACCTGGTCAAGGCATGAGGGGGAGGCAAGCAATCTATGTTTCTCACACTGATGATTCTCTCCCCTCCTCTTCCTCTCTCCAAAACCAATAAATATATCCTCGGGTGAGAATTAAAAAAAAAAAGTCACCCATGACAGAAGGAAAAATTACAGACCGGCAGCTAACAGAAAATATCTAATAAAAATATCTAATGAAACATCTAATAATCAATAATTATTAGAGAAAACAGATCAAGAGCAACAGACCTAAATATAAAAGCTAAACCTACATAACTACTTCTTTTTTAAAGATTTTATTTATTTATCTTCAGAGGGGAAGGGAAGGAGAGAGGGAGAGAAATATCAATGTATGGTTGCCTCTCGTGCATCCTCTGCTGGGAACTGGCCTGCAACCCAGGCATGTACCGTGACTAGTAATCGGAACCACAATCTTTTGGTTCACAGGCCCACGCTCAATCCACTGAGCTACACCAGTCAAGGCTATATAACTTATTAAAAAAAAAAAAAAGGCCCTGGTTGGTGTGGCTCAGTGGATTGAGTGCGGGCCTGTGAACCAAAAGATTGTGGTTCCGATTCCTAGTCACGGTACATGCCTGGGTTGCAGGCCAGCTTCTCGGTGAGGGGCACACAAGAGGCAACCACACATTGATATTTCTTTTTCTCTCTTTCTCCCTCTCTTCCCCTCTCTCTAAAAAATAAATAAATATTTTTTTAAAAAATAGGAGAAACACTTTTTGTGGGCTTGAAATAGGCAAAAATTTTAAGGTACAAAAAACACAAACCATTAAAAAATACTAAAATGGTTAAAAATACTACAGTTTATATTTTTCAAAAGAAACAGTAAAGAAAATGAACATGGAAGGACAGACTAGGAGAATACATTCTCAATACCTATGTCTGACAATAACCTGTACAAATATTCAACTCTTGCAAGTCAATAATGAGATCGACCCCCCCCCCAAAATGGGGAAAATCATATAAATCACAAAAGTCACAAAATACCACATACTGTATGATTCCATCTATATGAAACAGCCAGGAAGATTCATACAAATATAATGTGAATCTATAGTTGCCAGGAGCTGGAGGGGAGGGAATAAAGGGAGTGACTGCTAATGGTTACAGGGTTTCTTCAGAGGTAATGAAATATTATAATATTGACTGTGATAATGGTTGCACGATTTCTGACTATACTAAAAACTATTAAATAGGTGAACTGTATTGGTATGTGAATTATACTCAATATCTCAATAAAACTATTACATAAAAACAGGCAAAAGATTTAGAGATTCTTAACAGAAGACACACAAATAGCCAATAAGCACGTGAAAATAAATGTTAAATACCATTAATCATCAGAGAAATGAAAACTAAAGCTATACTGGGCTATTACTACTCATTTATTAGAATGGCTAAAATTTAAATGCCTGACAATACCAAGTGTTGAGGAAGATGGAGAACAACTGGAATGCTCACACGTTGCTGGTGGGGAGATCAAACAGTATATCTACTTTGGAAGACAGTTTGGCAGTGTTTGATAAAGTTAAACACACACTTATCACATAATCCAGGAATTCCACTTCCAGGTCTTTACCAAAGAAAGCAGAAACATATATCCACACAAAAACTTGTACGTGAAAATTTATAAAAGTTTTATTTGTCAAAAGCCAAAAACTGGAAATAACCCGAATGTTCATCAATATCTGAAAGGATAGACAAACAGCAGTCAATCCATGCAATGAAATACTACTCAACAATAAAAAGGAATGAACTATGAATATTCCAGCATGACCAAACCTCAAAAAAAAAAAAAAGCTGAGTGACAGAAGATGGTACAAGAGAATACATGCTGTATGATTCTGTTTATATGAAATTCTCGAAAAGGCAAATCTAACCTACAGCAACAAAAAGTAGATCAGGAATTTCCTGGAGTCAGTAAACTGGGGGTGAGAATGAACTGTAAAGGGGCATAAAGGAATGATTTCATACCAAAATCACAGTGATGGCTACACGGGCATACATATTTACCAAAACTCAAGAGTGTACACATAAAATGGGTGCATTTTATTGTGTGTGCAAATAAGACCTCAGTGTTGACTTTGAAAACATACATATATACGTATATACGGCACATATTCCTTGACTTGGCATTCCAGTTCCAGGAATCTATCTGTGGAGATGCACATGTGTACTCAGGCGTTCAATGGAACATCACTCTAATCGAATACCACACAACTGTTTTTAAAAACAAGGTGGAATTACACATAATTAACATGGAAAAAACCTCCAAGACACAATGCTAAGTAAAGGAAGCCCATTAAATAATACGTGTCACGTGTTCCCTTCTTTGAAAAATACGCAAACACGTATCATGACCACACAGCATGTGTTTACCTTTGGGGAAGGCTGAAGGACTTCAGACTTTACTCTGTTTTATTAGACTCTTTTACAAAGTCAAAGTATTCGTGAATTGCTTAGGTAGTTTATAAAGACCGGAAATGAAACAAGAAGTTGTGGTGGTGGTTTTTTAGGAGGAGTCACAGATTCTGAGGAAGAATCATTCTTCAGTCAAAGCCAAGGGCAGCAGTACAAAGAAAACAAAGGTTTAATAAAAATATAAACACACACAGAGACAAGAATTGCTACTTCTGATAAAACAGGGACTGTAAAGAGAAAACCCCAACTTTAACAATTACTTGTCCCCTAAGTGTGAATACACATTTCTCCTGCTCAGGAAGGGCCTCCCCAGTTTCTAAGGCATCTGTAAGTCTACCACCACCCCTTTTAAAGGACACTTATCTTTGTTCCCACTAAACTGGGAATCTGTGTCTCATGAACACCTGTAACCTCATGCTAAGCTGACTAAGGATTCACTCACTGCATAAACCAAACAGTTAAAGCCCCAAGATTCATCTACAGTTTTATTTTTAGAAACTCAAAAATTCCTGAATTCCCCGACAAAATTGCTTCAGAACTGGTTTGGCGAAATGCCACACCAGCTCATGATCAAGAAGGCCTATCTCCTCTGGATGAGAAGAGAACTTTATGGGCGGCCTCAGAGCAGAGCTCCAGGAGGGAGAAGCAGTTATTCCACTCACATGTAGATCAAGGAGTTTCCTGTGACTTACCTTGAAAGCTGCAACTTTTCCAGATATGAAACAAGCAGATCTGATCATTCTCTTCTTGGTCAGTAATGGCTGAGGACACAGAACCTGAACTGTCTCTTCTCTCTATAAAGAAACACCACAAAAATGTATCAGCTTCCATGGAAGCTTCACTTATGGGGTTGGAGTAGTTCAAGGCACAAAGACAAGAAATTCCTCCTCCCGTAAAGAGGATTCATTCATCTCTCTACACAAGAAAAGTAGGCAAGCAACCCACAAAATCCTTTAGTGCTTGGGATGAAAGCACTCACACAGACAGGTGGGCCCTCTGCTTTTTAGGAGCCAGGGAGCCCAAGGCCAAGTATAAGATGCCATGGGAGCTCTTTTCTCAGCTCTGGCTGTGCACTCAATTCACTAGGAGACCTGTTTAAAGACAGATATGCCCAGCTCTGCCCCAGACAGACTCAATCAAAACCTCCAGAGGTGGAACTCGGGGAAAACTACTATCACAAACATTGAGATAAGCTTAAGATTTTATCTGTATCTAAGGCAGTGATGACATCGGACAGCAAGTGGAAGGCTGTATTTTATAAACTGCATTTAATTCTAATAGCAAATACTTCTTAATGAACTATCAGAATCAGGGACAAATACCAAGGAAAAAGCAATAAATGGAAAGCTTACTTCTTAAAATATCAATTCATTTTAGGTTAATTATAATAATCTTAATATAGAAAGGGCATGTGATTTCAAAATTTACCTTTACTAGTAGCACTACAATGAGCCTTTACCCAATAGTTACATTTAATACTCCCCAGTTACCACAATTTAAGCAAGCATATAGCAAACCCTCTCTGCTTAGCATCACCTGTCGTTTTGGTATTTGTCTTCCCTTTTCTTTTGTAATTTGTCTTGCCTGTCAGACATCCACAGGTTGGGCCTCAAATCTTGTACCCGTGGGGTCCCACAGGTCACCTTCTTCTGTCCCCAACCCTTGCTAACAAGGCCATAATCCAACTGAACTCTTTGAGATCCACTTAAAGCAAAACCTGACTACTTCTAGGCTTCCTAGTATTGAAAGAAACTAACCAAAATTAATCAAAGAAAATGTAAAGGAAAAAAAAACATGTATCAAGGGTAATTGTTAAATATAAAAATCAAGTAAGATTAGTGTGACTAGTTTCTCTACAGGGAGTGCCGACACCTAATATTTTACAGAGAGAATCTATTAAAAACCGAACATCACTACAGCTGACAAGTGGGTCTGACTGCGCATCCCTCAGGAGAGCTGTGTCTCATAGTCACCAAGACCTAACCAGGGCTCAGGACAGTGACTAGCACACAGCAAGCACTGAAATTTGTTGAATGAAACAATGGGGAACCAGAATGACCACCCAACAGCCAATGATGTGAAATGCAAGAGGCACTAACGTATCATAGCCTCTGTTCTGTCATTTCCCACACAACAGGGACTCAAGAAATACTTACAGAACTTCCTGCCAAGATGGAGGCATAGGTGGGAACACTGTGCCTCCTCGCACAACCGAGATAAAGGACAACAAAGATTTACAAACAAAAACACAACCAGAACACAGAAAATTGAACTACAGAAGTCCGACAACCATTCAACCATTCAACCATTCAACCAGACCGGTAAGAGGGGCAGAATCGGCAGTCGGCAGAGGGAACGCAACAGGAAAAGGCAGTGGCTGGCAGACCTGGGAGCACTAGGGAGCGTAGGTCGCGTGGAGCTTGCAGACCCCAGAAGTGCAGGGAGGAGATGAACAGAGCACGCAGGGCAGTTGGCCGACCGTGGACACACATTCGCGCACAGATAAACTAGGCAAGAGCAGGCAGTGAGACAGACCACTCAGCCCAGGGCCCCAGTGATGGGAAATAAAGCCTAAAAACACCAATTGAAAAGGTGCCAGGAGAGGCTCCCAGCCTCACAGGAGAGGTCGCTGGGGAGACTTGCAGGATTCTGGAGCGTTTATAGCCCCCCCCCCCACCTGGGAACCAGTGCCGGGGGGGCCCAGTTTTTTGTGGGAGGCAGCAGAGGGGATGCAAATCTGAGAGAGTGAGGAACAGGCGCCACTGTTCCCTCTCTGACCCTGCCCCCACAGACAGTGCCACACCCAGGGACTGGGTTTCCCCACTCTGGTGAACACCTAAGGCTCTGCCCCTCACTACACAATAGGAGCAACCAGACCCCTCCCCCACAAAAAAAAT
>PVKM010018840.1:0-24734 GCA_004027735.1 Carollia perspicillata | reverse complement strand
CCCTTGCATGTCATTTTACCCTGTATTATTTTCTTTATAGCATTATCACCTTCTAAAATTATGATCGCCCCCCTCCCGGTCTCTCACCCCCAGCTAGAATGTAAGCTCGATGAGAGCAGAGATCTTGTCTCACTTCCTGTCCTTTACCCTGTGAGAGCTCAGTGCCCGGACGATGGGAGGCACTGCCTACAGCACTGTCTACACTCCATTTCTGGTTACTTCATGACTTTTGCTCGCTCCTGGCTCCGGCTGCCTAAGTGCTTCTGTTTATTGCTTTCTCTGTGTGTCTTTCTGAATCTGTAGTAAAAAGTCAACCTAAATAGACTAATAAAAAGAAAGGATGCTGGCTTATGTAGCTAAAAAGGTCCAGCGCTAATGCAGTGACCAGGCATGGTTCAGGGCTCTGGCCCCGTCCGTATCACTCGGCCTTCTTCCAGCTCTGCCCATCTCCACGTGTCAGCTTCCTGTCCAGGGTAGCAAACAGATACCCACAGATGTTCCAGCTCGCACGCACACAGAATGCTGTCCAGAGACTCTCCATTGCAGTTGCTCTCCTTTAAAGAGTAAATAATTTCTGTCCTCCAAACCTCCTGCAATATTGTTCCAATATTCCTTAGACTGAATTGGATCACATGCCTCTTTTAAAAACATATACACATATAGAGAGTTGTAAAATTACAAACAATAAAGTAAACAGATATTAAGTACACAGTACAGTAACTTTTGACAATTATATACACCCACGTAGACATCAAACAAACCAAGAGGTAGGATATTTTCATCACCCCCAGAAAGTTGCCTTGTGTCCCTTCCATTCAATTGGGTGAATAACAGTGCTTAGCCACCCCATACTAAAGTTAGAAGCAAAACAAATGATCAGGAATATTGGCAGGAATAAAGACAGGAATGATCCTGCCTTTATTTACAGTGTTAATACCTTATTCATCATTTGTATTTGTTTTGCCCATTTAAAAATTATTGCACTACAATATTATTTATCTTGATTATTGGGGTCTTTTGTGCCCCTACCTTAAATTTTGCTCTCATGGTGAATGCCACACTCACCGGAGTCACTTCTCCCTATTTGCAGCCATGCCATCGATGACCCCCTCTCTCTGTCTCTTTGCCTCTCCCTCAGTATGACTTCTGCCAATGGCCTTTGCACAGGACAGCCTCAGAACAGCTGAACTTCTTACATGGTAGCCGAAGGCCCCCAGAGCAAGTGCCTAAGAGAAGCCAGCAGGCCAGCTGCATCTCCTGTCTGATGTAGCCTTGAAAGCCACCTAGTGCAACTTCTGCCATGTTTCACTTATCATGGCAGTCACAAATGATCAGACAGAAAGACAGCCGACATAGACTCTATCTCTTGACTGAAGGAATGTCGGAGAAATTGCAGACATATTTTAAAATAACCATGGCCCCCACTGCTTTTACAGCCAATTTAGAATACAAGTAGCCCTTATTTTTTAGTATGAAAAATTCCTTTCCAAACGCATTTTTGAAAATTTAATTTTACATTCAATTTAAACTATCTCCTTTTTGCTCCCAGGTTTAGTTGCATAGTGTTGGTTTTATTCACTACTGTCTGTCCATTCACTCACTGCTGTTTCTGGCTCCTCCAAATTAAGGGTAAGAAGTTGGGAATGAGATGAAAAGGAACAAAATTATCTTTTTACTTGGCTCACTTTTGAAAACTGTCTTCCATGGCAGATATCCAAAGGCTAACTCCTTCTCTTATGGGGTAATTCAGTGAGTTATTTGGAGACCTCCTCCACTCTGGCTCCTTGGACAATCTGCCCATTATGGGGATGAGACATTTCTGCTAACCTCATAGAATTCCTTTTCTTTTTCTTTTTTTTTTTAATTTAATTTTATTTATCTTTAGATGGGAAGGGAAGGAGAGAGGGAGAGAAATATTAATGTATGGTTGCCTCTTGTGCATCCCCTGCTGGGAACTGGCCTGCAACCCAGGCATGTGCCCTGACTGGGAATCGAACCCTGGTTGTTTGATTCCCAGGCCCGCACTCAATCCACTGAGCTACACCAGCCAGGGCAGAATTCCTTTTCAGCTCCTGCTTTCCTGGTACACCCCACACAACTTCTTCCCACCGGGGTCCACGAATCCAGACAGGCAGTTCTCTTGAGAATTCCTTTTAAAATGGTGCTAGTCTGCCCCTCAGTACTTGAAATGTTTCAAGTTGTCTTTATGGCACCAGAGAGAAACTCAGCAACTCACCTCCATCCAGATCCACAGATTGTTTGGGGACCTGTTGATCACAGGCAATTCTAAAGCCTCTTATATTCAGACTTCTCAAGAGAAAAGCCAGAAAGTGATCTCTGGGCTTCCCAAACTCCAGAAGACCCAAATCAAGTTCCATGAAGGTTTTCTCACCCTACTCTGCTTCAATAGCCGCACAAGGCAAGAACTAAGTTTTACATACAGTTCAGCAAGTCCACAGCCTGGGAAACAAACTACTGCTCCTCTATCAGACAAATTGGACTTGGTAAGTGATTCTCTTAAAGCTCCTCTGACGTGTCTAGGGAGGGGGCGAGGAAGCAAGACTCTGCCCGCACTGAGGAGTGAAGAAGAAACATACAGTACTCTTACTAAGTGTGCAGTTTTCTTTAAAGAAAGCCTCCTTCTGAAAACCCTCCTTTGAATTCCTATTCCTTTTTAATTGTTTTAATTTATTTTCTTCCATCACCATTTATTCCCCTATACCCTCCCCCACCTCCGCCCACCCACCTGTCCTCCTAATTACTACACTGTTGTCCATGTTCACGAGTTCTTTCATTTTTTCGTTTTCTGCTCAGTCCTTCAACAGACTCCCGCAGCACAACTCCTCCCTAGAGCTCTCAGCCTGCTTTCCATCTATGAGTTTGTCTATATTTGCATATTAATTCAGTTTGTTCATTAGATTTCAAGTATGAATGAAATCATGTGATGCTTGTCTTTCTCTGACTGGCTTATTTAACTTAGCATAATGTTCTCCAGGTCTGTCCATGCTGTCACACAGGGTAAAATTCTCTTCTCCTTTACCGCTGAGTAGTATTCGATTGTGTAAATGGACTACAGCTGTCTTATCTACTCATCTACTGATGGACACCTGGGCTGCTTCCTTATCTCAGTGATTGTAAATAATGTTGCAGTGAACATCATGGTGCTTACATTCTTTCTAATTAGTGTTTAGATGGTTTCCTTTGCTGTGTGAAAACTTTTTAGTTTGATGCAGTGCCATTTGTTTATTTTTTCTTTTGCTTCCCTTGCCTGAGAAGACACGTGTCTATTGGAAAAAAATATTGCTGTGAGAAATATCCAAGATTTTACTGCCTAGGTTTTCTTCTAGAATTCTTATAGTTTTGAGTCTAACATTTAAGGTTAAAATTATAAGACACTGAAGAAAGAAGATTCAAATAAGTGGAAGCATATATTATGCTCATGGATAGCAAGAATTAACATTATTAAAATTTCCACACTATCCAAAGCAATCTACTCAACACGATTCCTATGAAGATATGAGTGGTGTATTTCACAGAACTAAAACAAATATTCCAAAAATTTATATGGAACCACAAAAGACTCTGAATAGCAACAGCGATTTTGAGAAAGAAAAACAAAGTTGGAAGAATCATGCTACCTAATATTAAACTATACTATAAGGTCATAGTAATCAAAACAGCATGGTAATGTCATAAAAAATAATCATATAGATCAATGGAACAGAATAAAGAGCCCAGAAATAAACCCACACCTTTATAGTCAGTTAATATTTGACAAAGTAGGTAAAAACATACAATGGGCTAAAGATAGTTTATTCAATAAACGGTGTTGGGAAAATGGGACAGATATGTTTAAAAAAATGAAACTAGGCCACCTTCTTACACCACACACAAGAATAAACTCAAAATAGAATTCCTACTTTTTTTGAAACCATAGCCTAGAAGTCAATGATAAATGAAGAGTGTCAGGATCAATATTGCAATTCTTAGTAAGTGCCATGGGGATGTGGCTAATATTCCTGTTTATAATATGTGGGTGAAATATCTCTGGGTCTTGGGATATAGGACTTAATCAAAGCTTCAAAACAGCAAATGTCCCAATTGAAAATGATAATGCTTCTGTTATCATATATTAAAGTCACATATTGTAGTGCCTGTTGCTGGATCATATCCCATCAGTCTCATCTCTTATATCCATATCATGTTTTAATTAAAGCTTTATAACTAAAAACATTTTTCTTAAGATAAGGAACAAAATAGTGATGTCTTTTTTTACTGCTCTTATTCAACATAGTACTGGAAGTCCTAGCCACAGCAATCAGACAAGAATAAGAATTAAAAGGTACTGAAATTGGAAAGAAAGAAGCAGAACTGCCTTTATTTACAGATGACAAAATACTATAGAGAGAGAATCATAAAGATTCCACAAAAAAACTACTAGAACTGATAAATGAATTCACTGAAGTAGCAGGATACAAAATAAATATTTGGAATTACTTACATTTTCATACACCCATAATAAGCTATCAGAAAGAGAAACTAAGAAAACAATTTCATGTATAATTATAGAGGAAAAATACCTAGGAATAAATTTAACCAGGAAGTAAAAGACCTGTACTTTGAATATTTTCATACACTAAAGAAAGAAATTTATGAAAACAGAAGTATACAGAAGCATATAATATGCTCTTGGATAGGAAGAATTAATATTATTAAAATGCCCATACTATCCAAAGCAATCTATGAATTCACCACAATTCCCACCAAAATACCAATGCATATTTCACAGGACTACAACAAATAATCCAAAAATGTATATGGAAACACAAAGATACTAAATAGCCACAGCATCTTGAGAAAGGAGAACAAAGTTTGAGGTATCATACTACCTGATATCAAACTATGCTGCTAAGATATACTAATTGAAACAGTATGGTACTTTCATAAAATACACAGATCAAGGGAACAAAATACAGAACCCAGAAATAAGCTCACACCTATATGGTCAATCTATGACAAAGGAGGCGATCACATACAATAGGGAAAATTGGACAAATATGTACACCATCTTCTTATGCCATATACAACAATAAACTCAAAATGGATTAGTAAATTTCTGTAAGACTCAAAACCACAAAACTCTTAGAAGAAATCATAGGCGATAAAATCTCTAACATTTCTCTCAGCACTATTCTCTTCTGATATATCTCCTCTGGCAAAGGAAACAAAAGAAAAAAGAAAAAGACAAATGGGACTACACCAAACAAAAAAGTTTTTGCACAGCAAAGGATACCACCAACAAAACAAAAAGACAACCCACTGAATGGAAAAATATTTTCTCCAATGATATACCTGATGATGGCTAATATCCAAAATTTATAAAGAACTATACAACTCAATACCAAAAAATAAATAATCCAATTAAAAAGTGGGTAGAGGACCTGAATAGGCACTTCTCCAAAGAGGGCATACAGATGGCCAATAAACACATGAAAAGATGCTCAACATCACTAATCATCAGAGAAATGCAAATTAAAACCAGAATGAGATATCACCTCAAATTGTCAGAATGTCTATCATTAATAAGCCAACAAAGAAGTGTTGGTGAAAATGTGCAGAAAAGGAAATCCTTATGCACCGTTGGTGGGAATGCACATTGGTGCAGCCACTATGAAAACCAGTATGAAGTTTCAAATAAAAAATTTAAACAGAACTTCCTTATGATTTAGTAATTCCACTTCTGGGTATATATCTAAAAAAACCCAAACCACTAATATGTGCAGCCCTGTGCTTATTGTGGTGTTATTTACAATAGTCAAGTTATGTAATCAACTCACGTGCCCATCAATAGATGAGTGAATAAAAAAGTGGTGGTACATATATGCAATGGAATATTACTTGGCCATAAAAAGAATGAAATCTTACCATTTGTGACTGCATGGCTGGACCTGCAGGGTATTTATTGTGCTAAGTGAAATAAATCTTTCAGAAAAAGACAAATACCATATGATTTCACTTATATGTGGAATTTAAAGAACAAAATAAATGAACAAACAAAATGCAAACAGACTCATAGTTGCAGAGAACAGACTGATGGGTACCAGAAGTGAGTAGGTTTTGGGGGCTGGGTGAAAAGGTAACAGCATTAACAAACTGACAGTTACAAAACAGTCATGGGGTGTGAAGTGCAGCATAGGAAACGTCAATAATATTGTAATAACTACGTATGGTGCCAGATGGTTTCATGAAGTATTGGAGATAATACTGTAAAGCACGGGTGGCAAACACAAGGCCCGCCTTGTTGTATCTGGCCCGCCACCTTGTTTCTACCCAGAGGCAGCACGGAGCTCTCACTTAACTGTTAGGGAGTAGTTACATCTATACAGTCCTAACATTACATTCAGCCCTGTGAAGGCAACCACGAGGCTGATGTGGCCCCTAGTGAAAATGTTTGACACAGCTGCTTTAAAGTATATGACTGTCTAACAATTATGCTGTACACCTGAAACTACAACACAAAATAATACTGAATGTAAACTGCAATTAAAAATAAAATTGAAAAAATAAATGGTGCCCCCTCTCTACTATTTTTTCTCACCTAACAGAAGAATTCTTTAATTATATACTTTAACTTAGGGAAATCAAGAATATTAAATAATCCAAAACATAACCCAAATGGAATTTGTAGATTGCTTTTTGTTTTAATAGAATCCGAACTTATTTGCATTTTTTACACCTAACAACAATCGTGGATTTTATGGAATCTATCCTTTCAAATTGAATTCTTAGGAGCAAAACAGTATTGGTTGTAAGATGTGTTTCTTTCCCAAAGTTCTGTTTAAAAAGATGTAATCAGTTAGTCAGAGGCCACCAATTAGGTTAAGTAATGGTAAAGTGTTAAGTGAATTATCAGATCTGCTTTCTCATTTGTAGTTTTAAAATGCTGGTTACTTAGAGAAAGTTGGACACTGGATGGAGAAGCATAGTGAAGAGGAGAATAGAGAAGTAAAACACTTTAAAATTATATGCTGCATTATATTATTATTTATAGCTTTTAAAGTCTGTGCCTTCCTACTATTAGTTATTAATCTTCCCATTTTGATAATAATCATTGGAATACAATAGAATATATATGGAAAAAATTGAAAGATTCAAATTATCCATAGACTGAATAATTACCCTCTGAAGGGTCTTATCTTTGCTGCAACAGGATGAGCTTTTTCAAGAACATAGACATTATATATTATTCAAAAAGTATATAAAATGAATGAACGTGGTCCATTATTAATAATCTTAGTTCAGTAATGAGAGTGTAAAATTAAAAAGGACAATGAAAAATTTGACAAGAGAAAACTTACATAATTGGTAACATTATTTTGAGGGAAGATTTGAGTTTCTACTTTAGAGGACTTTGCCTCAACATTTTTGTCTGAATATTGGCTCTTTATCTCTGTGATACATGCCATGGTCTTTATGAAGTAGTTGAATTGTTGAAAAAACATGCTATAGTTTATGAGCAAGTATGAATTTGTTTATATTTGATATCAAGTACATTTTGAGGCTTTTTAAATTTCATATTGCAATTAGATTATGTATAAATGACAATATGTGAAGATTGAGCTTATATGAATAATATTTGGTATAATTTTAGTATAAGATAACATTTAAAAAGAGAATAGTTTGATATATATGCAGTAATATAAAAGTATTATATTATATGATAAATACATGTAGCATGCAGATTCACTAAATTAATGCTAAAGATTTTTTTTTACACAGACGCATCAGGTAAACTTGGGAGGGGAAAAAGAGGAACAAGACTGAGTAAAAACTTCTATGTATTCACTCAAAAGACCAGTACAATTTAGAGCCCAGAAGAAACTACTACTGGGTTACTGAAGTCAGAAAGGAGAGATCTTATTTTATTTAAGACACATTTGCACCCTCTACTCTGTTGTTCCACTTTATTAAGTAATGAATAACCTTGAACCCAGCAGGGATGGGTGATAAGAGAATAACTACCACCCATTTTTTAACAAATGATGACTAAGTACTTGGTATGAGCCAGGCACTGGTACCCTCACAGAAACACATACTACAGCAGCTCCTCCTCCCAGGGCACTGGCATTTCAGAGAGAGGCCGATGTGACTGGATGACAGCGGTACAGACCTGCTGCTGTCCGTATAATATCCATGAGCACAGGACTGCTGGTAACATTTTTCTAAAAGCAGTGGGAAGCTACTGAGGAATTTTAAGACAAGGCAGATCATGACAAACTTTACAAATCTTAAAGACCAAAAGGCAGACGGAAATTATCTTTTCAGGATCAGGCCCTCTTTGTCCCCCCTTTTTTTTTCAGGTCAAGTGCAATGTGTTTTCAGCCTTTGGCCAGGCTCAAACTAAGAATTTGGGGCAAAGAATGAAAGGAGTGAGCCCACTACAGAGAGGTGATCACAAACGTGGAGGAGATAGATACCTCAAAAATGTTCAGGAATATTATTCCATTTCTATGGCCATGTTCATAGCAGCTTTACCCCAAAGTCTGGTTTTCTCTCATCATGTGTCCAGAATCTCTGTAGCTTGTGAAACGGATCCAATTCCAATCCCTTATTGCCTCTGATTTCAGGGCTCCTTAGGGTCCCCAATTAAATATGTCCTACTACCTCTAAATGCTACTCACAGGGAGGACTATACTGTCAAGAATTTCCCATTACCACCCCCTCTACTACCAACACCACAACTACAATTTTTACAGTCACCTCCACTACTACACACCGCCATGACCAACATCACCATCACTCTAACGAACACTAGCATCCTCCATGACTTCCTGGTTCAGGGATCGTATGTCTGGAAATTATTAAATGCCCTATTCTGAGCCCTATTGGATCACTCTGTGCACACACACATTTTGGTGTGAACTGCACATATACACTCCCAAAATTAGATTCTAGGGTAATTTCTTTCCCCTCAGTGAAAATAGAGAAAACTACTACAATTGGCTGTAGTTTCTTATTTGCTTGACGCCTCCGACTTGATTTACTATTGGTCTGTGTCTCTATGTATCTTCTTGCTTCTTTTCATGTTTTGCAGGTAGTGTTTTTCTTCCACATCCAACCTCTCTGCAGAGTAATATGTGATCGTAGAAAAACACAAACCCTGACCCACCTATCAAATTTCATTCTTTTGTTGCTCTGTTGCCATTTTACCCAACCAACTTGTGTAACAGATTGTCTGAATAGTTCAGAGCCAATGAACAGTTTCAGAGAATGTCTCCTACCTGAAGTTTTATTTTCTCTTGAAATAATTCTTCTTCTCTGATTATTTCTTCTCAATCTTCTTTCTGTAAATTTTTTGGTAAATTCTATTTGTTATCCTTTCCTTGGTATTTTTTTTTTTAATTTAGAGGTAGGTTTCTTCAAAGCCTTCAGACAAAAGCAAGTTATTTCTTTATTAAAATGATTGTACCTTCAAAACTTGACTTTTTGGTTGTAGCTACTTTGTTAAAATAAAATTTAAATTTATACATTTTTGTCATCACTCAGATTCCCTAGGGAGTTTGAAGTATATTTTGGAAATGGCCTTGGGATCAACACCTGGGTGGAAGGGTTGTGAAAGAAAAACAAGTAGGCAAAGGAAGGTGTTGAGTGTTACAGAATTGAGACAAAGCCCTCAGCAGATCCTGCAGGGTGCTCTGGAACTAAGGTGACACTGTAGGTTGTCCCAGAGGAAAGGGGTTCTGGCCTTTTGTAGGTCTATGACAATTGCTTAACTTTCTGGACATTATTTCCAAAGACCATTCCAACATCATCATCCCTGCCTATATCTTTGTGGATTTTCTTAAACAAATTCATTTTCCAGATATTTTCTTAATTCCATAGTCATTTTTCAAATAAAATAAAATTATTTTGAGTGGGTTTTGCACACTTTTTCTTCTCTCCATATAAAATGACACAGTGCAAAAAAATCAGTGCTGAGTAGAGCACAGCAAGATTAGGGCACAGTCGGCTCATGAAAGTTTTCTCCAGTGGGTGAGGACAACGGCGTGACCGAGTCAAGCCTGGAAAAGCAAGTCCAGAGGCAGAAGCAGAGTAACAAACAGGAAGGGTATTTGGGTATCAGGATCAGTACAGAAACTGGAGTGGGGAAGAAACCGGAGCAGAGCAAGAGTAAGTTGGAAATAAAGCAATTGCTACAAATAGCACCCAGTGACCACAGTTTACACTTATTTTCAGTTAGCCCTGAATGTGTGCTGAATGGAGTGATCACTACGGATTAAAATGACACAAAGAGAGGAATAACTTTAATATTTGGATTTATTTCAAGAGAAATAGACTAAGACTAAATCATGCAAAAATAGAAAATTTGAACACATTGACTACCAGTAAGAAGATTAAATTTGGTCATTGAAAACCTCCCAACACTTCTTGAGTTGTATCCTTTTATATTAAAGCAGTAACCTAATAAGAAAAGCAAAACAAAACAAGAACAAAAAAAAAAAAAAACAAAAAAAAAACCTCCCAACAAGCAGAAGTCCAGAACTACATAGCTTAACTGGTGAATTCTCTCAAACATTGAAAGAAGAATTAATACTAATCCTTCTCAAACTCTTCCAAAAAGTAGAAAATGAGGAAACACCTCCAAACTCATTTTATGAAGCCAGCATCATCCTGATAACAAAGCCAGAAAAGGAAAACACAAGGAAAGAAAATTGTAGACCAATATCCCTAATGAAAACAGAGGCAAAAATCCTCATAAAGTATTAGCAAACCAAATTTAACAATACCTTTCAAGGATCATACACATTGATCAAGTGAGATTTATTCCAGGGATTCCAAGATGGTTTGACATCTGTAAATCAATCAATATGATATACCACATTAACAAAATGAAGCATAAAAGTCATATAATCATCTAAACACATGCAGAAAAAGCATATAATAAAATTCAATGGAGTAAACGACACAAAACTGTACTTGAATAACAAAATAAAATATTTTAAAAAATTAAATTAAATTAAATTAAAAAATTTTAATATCTATTTATGATAAAAACACTCAATGAAGTAGGTATAGATAGAAAATTCCTCAACATAATAAAGGCCATATATAACAAACTCACAGTTAATGTTATGCTTAATGATGAAAATCTGAAAATTTTCCTATAAGATCAGAAACAAAACCAGGTACCTACTCTCCCCACTTATTTCAATTTAGTATTGGAAGTCTTAGCCAGAACAATTAGATAATAACAAGAAATAAAAGGCATTCAAATCATAAAGTAAAATTGTCATTATTTGCAGAGGATAAGATATTATGAGGTCTGTCCAGAAAAAGTCCAGCTATTTTTATATAACAAGAATGGTTTGCACAACATTGATGTAACCTAGCAGCCAAGGAGAGTGGACTGGATTGAGCACGTGTGAACAATGAGGACTTCATTGTACTAGTCAGTGAGGGCAGTAGAAGCTGTTGAGTGAGCATGTGTACTGTGTGGCTATCGTATTCAAAACGACTGAGCAAGTAGAACAATGAATCTGCCTCAAATTTTGCATTAAGCTCGAACATTCCTCCACAGAAACTATGCAGGTGATTCAGAAGGTTTCCGAGGATGATACAATGAGTGCAGTGCAAAAAAAATGTGGCACAAATACTTCAAAGATGTTTGAGAATCTATAGAAAGTAATCCATGGTCTGGAAGGCCTGCAATAAGCAGAACACCTGAGAGTGTTGAACATGTATGGGCTGCAATCAACAAAGATCGGCGACAGTGTGAGAACTAGAAGATGATCTGGGAATGCCGAAAACTGTGTCTGAGATTTTGATGCAGGATCTTGGCATGAAATGTGTCATGGCAAAATGTGTTCTCTGGCTCTTGCTACTAGAACAGAAGGAACATTGTGCTGCAGTTGCTAATGACTTGGTTCAAATCACTACCAATGAACCAAATAATGACCTATGAGAAAGAGAAATTAAATAACCCCATTTAAAATTGCATTGGAAAGAATAAAATACCTAGGAATAAATTTAGCCAAGGAGGTGAAGGACCTATACACAGTGAAGAAGTTGATGAAATAAATTGAAAACAAAAATAAATGGTAAGATATTTCTTGCTCATGGATTGGAAGAACTAACACTATAAAAATGTCTGACTACCCAGGGCAACATAATAGAACACACAAGCCTAACATTTGTATGGAACCACAAAAGATGTATTCTGTGCCTACATTTGCAAACAACATTTTTCAGAATCCCTGGTCAACTAACAGGCTTCCATCTCAATTCCACAATGGAAGGACAGAAAGAGGCAGAAACCAGTTTGCCCTCTTTCTCTTTGCTTTGGGCAGCTTCTGGCAGTGCTTATCTCCTTGGAGTTTCCTGCTACCTCTAGATGAACACAGAGGCCCACATTCATGCCACTCTTGAGCTCTGGTTAACCTACCTTACACCTTTGCCCCTTCATCCTAAGGGCACTAGAGGCTTCTTGATGTAGTTAATATGTGAGACGTTTCACCATTCCCTCTTTGGTTTTTCTGATATCTCTATAGCTTATTTCTCATACTAAATGCCTTCTACTAAACTAGCTAGTATAGATTCTGTTTTTCTGCCTGGACCCTGATACAAAATGAGAATTGTACTGGCATCTAAAGTTTTTTTCCATCTGTTTTATTGATGACTACTTCCCACTATACTTTTTCTGTGATCTTGCACATCATTCATTCATTCATTCAACAAATATTTATTATGCTACTACCAAGTGCTAGGCACTGTTCTAATTGCTGAGGATACACATAATGGTGGGAAAAATCAGCCTTGCTCTCATAGAGCTTGCATTTTATTGTGAGGTCAAATAAGCAACTGTCCCTGTTTGGTGGGGATGGAGGGTTTCCTCTGGATGCAGGGCATTCAGTACTAACACTGGGGATATCCCAAGCAAATGGAGATGTTTGGGATGGTTGTGTGGGAGGTAAAGAAAAATATATATTTTTTAAATCAGGTGGTAATAACATGTAGTCATTATTGCCTAGGTTCATGGATTAAAAATCTATTTTGAAAAAATGAAATTGCTCATCTTAATTCACATTGAATTAAACTGCATAATGGATTTTATACTATGCTGAAAAACTGATTTAAAATAATGGGAACAATCTAGATAATTTTCTTTGTGAAAAAAATATAATTGCAATGTGCAAACGTGGAACTTCATGGTTTCTTGACTTTGTATAATTTCCAGTCTCTAGCAGTGATGATTTCTTGAGCTTACTATGTTGTCCTGTATGGGCAACTTAATAATTTGCAAGTTAGAGTTTTTTCTTTGCAGCACAGTTATTTTGTTGAATGGAATAATTATATTTGATTCTTGATAGTCAACAATATTATAGCCCTAAAGTGACATTTATAAAGCTTATACTCTTTATTTTGCAACACCTTAAATAGATTTCATAACAAATGTTTTTATAGAAATTTCAGTTGAAAGGCAAAATGAATTTGAATATATTCTTCCAAGTTAAGCATTTTCAAGTTATAGCATTTTATCAAAGTACTTTAGTTCTCTTTTGAAAGTCCTACTAAGATGTCTAAATAAGAGCTAGGTTTGAAGCCTAAAATACAGTCTCCTAGAACTTATATATATACTCGTATGTCTGTTAGTGCAAGTAAGTAGAGTTATCACAGACATACAAAAACCTAAGCACATATAAATTCCAACATATAATGTAAAATAGTATTGATCCAGTCCTTGCATTAACTCTGTTGATATAGAATAATGGATCTGTGATAGGTTTCTGACACTTCACCAGTACCACACAATCAACAATATCGAATTCATAAAGCCTCTTAGAACCTGTTTGCCTATGCAGAACTGCAGCCTCTCTTATTATTTTGCGTTGTGCCCTGTCTGGCGGTGAGTCATCTAGGCCCAGGGACATAAATAACCATTACAGTCATTTTCTAGCACTTCTTGTCAGTGCTCCTTTGGCTGATGGTCCTCCCTGTGGGAATGCTACTCTGCTGGGCATAGAGAGTCTCTGCTGTGGCCACCTAAACCTGAGGGTGCCTTGCATGGATGCACTGTATGGGAAGTCAACTGTATGGGGCATCCTAGGTCCTCTTCCCAGCACTCCAATGCCCTTGGTCTAAGAGGGATCATCCCACCTGAACATATACCATACATGATCAGAGATTTATCCCCTCAGCACTCTGGGTGGCTGGGCAAGGTCACTAGGGGCATAAGGAGCCCCCGGGTTGGTTTCCTTAGTCATGAGCAGTTTCATCCACTTTTCCAAGAGTGTTAGAATATTATTCATTTCTGTGTAGCAATGGTATAAAGTATGGTGCTGGCTAAGAAAACCTTAGAGGGACAAAATCCTTGACATTACTCTAATCTCTCTTATAAACACATTAAATCAAGTAGTAAGTCTGGGTATATGTGAGGGTATCATCCCAATTCTTAAGGATGCTCTTCTCTTCTCTGCTCACCTCAAATACACAATAAAAAAATCCACTTCCACAAAATAAAAAAAAATGAATGAACAAAATTTTCTTTTTCCTTTTTTTTGCTCCCAAATACCTTATGAATCAAAGTTTGTTTAGGGAAGGATGCCTTCCACATATATTGAGCATCCAAGTTCCAGTTGCAACCTAGCCAGACTGCTAGATTATAATAATTACCTATTTTAATACTTTAGAATATATTGGGTTATTTTAAGCTTTTTTAAAATTAAAATTATTTAAAATATAAATCTCAGAAATTATAGAAAGCATATGTGACAGGATACTATTTTATAACAATTTCATTCTCTCCTCCTTCCTTGGTGATAGAACCTTGCATTTTTCAGGGTAGCTATGCATGTTGGGAAAGGCAATCCACCACAGGCCCTAAGCATGCCTGCATGTTCTTTCTGAGTATGCCAAGAATGCTACTGACACAGGTCATTTTTCAGTGCTAGTTTTGCAGCAAGCAGGACCAGGAGGAGGCTTGCTAACTGCTTGCTATAAAATGTTAGCTTCCCTCAAACTCAGTGCCCTTCTCTTGTAATGTAACACATTGCATGTGCAGGCTTTCATCCAGGCCCATGGCATCATTCCCATCATTCCCTAGGGACTTCAGGTGCAAGGCAATCTACACAAACATGCCATACCATGATTAATAAAGACCCAGCAGTCTCTAGTCTTCTGTCAGCATCCATGAAGCAGTAACAATATGACTTAATTGCTTGAGAGTTAGGTAAAATCAGACTCTAGACTTGGCAAACTCTAGACTTGAAAACGTATATTGCAGCTGTGACCAGGTATCTAAATTCTGTCCAATAATCTATAATTATTTGAAGGAATTTGTAGGAAGGCTTCCTGAAAGGCAATGGGTGGCTAAGGTGAACTTTTTCTTCTTTCCTCCTTTCTATTGTTGGAATAAAGGTAAGACAAATAGATCTCTAGCAGTCATCTTGGACCATGTTGTGACCTTGACCACAGTAGCCTATACCAAGGGCAGCAGAGAAGAAATATAGAGGTTTAGGTCCCAGTTGAACTTTGTGGAGTTTCATACTTATTCTGGTCTTCTTGCCTGCCTCTAGATAGTTATATTAAGTAAGAGAATAAACCATTGTGTCTATGTTACCATCCTTAGGGTTCTCCTACTTTCAGAATTATTAAATAATTTTTATATAGGGGTGAACACAAGTAGGTTAATAATAATAATAAATGCAATAATAAATGAATAAATAATAATACAAGTAAATAAAAATACAATACTAAACTCCATGTTTTGCGTAGTCACAACTGTAAACCTAATTTTGCTCACCCCTGTATATTAAAAATACCAAATAAATGAGATATCACTGGTATTAAGCATCTCAAAAGTATTAGTAATTTGCCCCAGCCAGGTGCCTCGGTTTGTTGGAGCATCATCCCATACACCAAAAGACTGCAGGTTCGATTCTTGGTCAGAGCACATACCTAGGTGGCAGTTTTGTTTCCTGGTTGGGGTGCGTGTGGGAGGCAGCCAATTGATGTTTCTCTCTCACACTGATGTTTCTCTTTCTCTCTCTCTCTCCCTCCTCCCTTTCTCTCGCTCTAAAATCAATAAACATATCCTTGGGTGAAGATTAACTAAATAAATAAAACATAAAAGTATTAGCAATTTCTCAGAAGTTTCTCATGGATTCTCTGAATATACTGATTAGTACAATTAGGAATCAGAATCTGTTGGGCAGGATTCTAGGCCCTTACCTCATCACTCTAACTAAAGAAAAGCTATTTTTTATTGGTATTGTATTAGTTACTCTTCTGCTAAAGCTTTTCTTTGAAGACAGATTCCATCTCTCCCAGAAAGTTTGAAATCTACTGTGTTAAGGAAATAGTTTATGAAGTGCCATCCATGATATTATGTGAACATGAAATTAGGAAACTTTATCTTAAGTTTACTACTTGGAATTCATTTGACATTTCTGTAATTATATTTGCAAAAATAGAAAATTAGTTTTAGTTGTGATGAAATGTGTTTTGGCAATCCTAATGCATGGATTTCCATTTGTAAGTAATTTTAAAAGGTTACATTCTTCCCCGAGTACACATTTTCAAGCAGCTATTATTACTACTCTACTTTATGCATTAGCATCTTGGGAAGAATATGGCCTTAATGTATAATCAGGGATTACAGTGTTATCATATTTGAGATTTTTTTAAGCAACTGTAAGAGGAGTCTGCAATTACAACACATTAAAATACTTTTACTATCACATTAAAAGTAATCTTATAACATCCACCTCAGCTTTTACCATAGTTAACACAGCAAAACTTCTTATAAAATTCATATGGGGCTAAACAAACACAAGATTTTTTAGATGTTAACTATCTGGTGCGGAATATGACTTGGTTCTATTTTATTTTTAAATAGTCAGGTATCTATATCCTTTGAATTCAGATCTAATACGCAGTAATGAGAGGTGAGAAGCACCTACACAATACACTGGCTAGGCCTGAGTTGAAAGCACCAAGGCGTCTTTTGATTAATAGCTCTTTTTCAAAATTACAGTGGTGCTTCTAAAAGTTGGTCTAGTAAAATCCTACAGTAACCATAATGCTGTTTCTTACACAGACAGCCACTAGAAAGGGTGCATTTGTTAACCGTTCAAAATGGCTCCATTTCATTCTAGAAAAGGAAGGCTATGTAGCACAACAATCCAGAATCAGCAACTGATTTGACACTGAATAGACTGAGCAGGTGCCTCTTCAAAATGTTTAACAGTTGGTGTGGCCTAGGCGCTGGGGAAGGGTGGCAGGGTCAGATGGCATAGGTCACATGATAGGGGAGGGGAAATTTGTGACTGTCATTGGAAGTCATAAATACACAGGGAGAGGAGGTATTGGGAGAAGAGACCACAATAACAAAATTCTGGAAGTTGGAAAGCGATGGAAAGCTGCAAAACCTCTTGACTTGCATTGTAGACTTAGCCACTAGTATTTCTGGAAACCAGGTGCTTCTGGAAATGAAAGTAAAAATAGTGCAAAAAGTATGGTGACTTTAAGTAGGATTAGCTCCCAGATCCTCTAACTCATTCCATACAAACGGTTTGTTCCCTCTTCCACATCACAGCTGAAGACAGGGAGTTTATTGCTTGTGGAGAGTAAAACCAAAGGCTTTTGGCCTGGAGAATATTGGGCACCTTTGAAGGCCAGGATGCTGTACTGAAAATAGGGATAGTAAAGGGAAGGCTGAAAAAATAATTGTCAATATCCAACAGTTTTTTCCTCAATTCTGTTCACAGAGCACCCACAATCTGACCTATACTCTTGAGAATGATAATAGAAAATTCTTTATTGAGGAATTCAACCAATCCAAGATAAATTCCTAAAGATACTGATATTAGATACTCCCTAAAATTTTTTAATAAAAAGTTTTAGGACCTGGCTGGTATAGCTCAGTGGGTTGAGCAAAGGCCTGTGAACCAAATGCTCACTGGTTCCATTTCCACTAAGGTCACATGCCTGGGTTTCGGGCCAGGTCCCGGGTAGGGGGTGCATGAGAGGCAACCACACATTGATGTTTCTCTCCCTCTTTCTCCTTCCCTTTCCCTCTCTCTAAAAATAAATAAATAAAAATATTTAAAAATTTTTAAGTTAAGAAAAAGCTATTGTAGGTTAGTTTCCCGAGGAAATAGACTCTGAAATGTAGATTACCTTTCAGGATGTTAAATAGGGTGGGGGATACTCACAGGAACACACCTATGGGAAGAAGCAAAGGGGAAAAAACAGGATTAGGAAGAGTTGGTTGAGCTGTGATCACATCTCAAGCTGACAACATGGGAGATTTAAAACAGGGATGGTCCATCAAAGTTGTCCTGCATCATGACCAGGTATTTGAGTTTCTGTGTCTTCATGCTGACTAATCATCCGACACAGGTTGCACCCGAGGAGGGGGCATGACTTTGGCAAAGGTTTTCCCCAACTGAGGACAATTTCCAGCAAGGAGTGACAGCTGAGGACTGTCAGCAGGCAGCACTCCTAGCAGCCAGTGAAATAAGAGCTTCACTTTTGAAGGCGCTACAGAGCACCTGGCAGTTATCCTGCAGTGAACCCACACCCGTACACACACAAGTTTCACATTAACTCTTCAATGTCTGTATCAGGCAGGAAAGGCAAAGTTTTGCTGGAGTAGCTCATGACCTCCCAGTCTCAGTGGGTTACAGAAATGCAGGGCTCCGATCAAAGTCAGCTTCAACTTGAGATCTAGGCTCCTGGGGAATAGCCTCTACCTAGAATATTGCTGACTTTTTCACAGAGAGGAAAACCATGGCAAACCATGTAATGGCTTTGAAGGCTTGGATGTGACAGACGTCACTTCTGCCGACATTTTATTGGGTAAGCACATCACCTGTCTAAGCCTATTATCATAAAGTGGGAATACATGATATCCACTACATCAGTTATCTATTGCCCACAAGCCCAGTGACCTAATACAATATGTACGGAAGTATTCTTAGTCATGCTTCTAAAGGTTGGGTAGGCTTGATACAGTGATTTTTCTGCTCTTGTGGTGTCAGCCAGAATCACTGAGGCAGCTGCATTCAATCAAGAACTTAGTAAAAGTTGAAATAGCCAAGATATTGGCTCTTTCCCATGAATGACAGCTGATGTCAGCTGTTGATCAGAGCACCTTGTTTCTCTTTCATTGGCTAATCCATTATTCAGTAGCCCCGGAGGGCTTCCTCATACAGTAGTAAGAATGCTTCAAGAGAATTTAAATGAAAGTTGTCAGCCTCTTAAGGCCTATGTCTGAGACTGGTATCCCTTCTGCTGCAGTTCGTCAGTCCACATTCAAGGGAGGGGGAGTAGAGAAAGGTGGGGGGATGCTGGCAGCTGTCAGTGGAGGCCATCCACTATACTGTAATGGGGAGAGAAAACAAGATTTTGGTGAATGGCGGTAATACCTACCACTGAAGACGCAAAGTGCATCAGGGGTTTGAGGAAAGCCTTGAACACGAAAGAAATCTAAGCATGTAACTTTGTGGAAACCATGTAGAGTGAGACAGAGAAATGAAAATGAAACAAATAAATGGCCACTTGCCATTAGATGAAAATAGAAAATATTTTATTCATAGAAAGTAACATTATTTTTAAAAAGAGAAAACCAAAGGAGTTTTGGAATTTAAAAATAATGCCAGAAATTAAACACTGCATTAGAAATGTGGGATTTTTATGTTGAAATCTCTCCAGAGATAAAGCACAAGACAGAGTAAAAAATAATAAAGAAAACATAAGAAAATGAGAGGATTCATCTGGGAAGGCCAAATTTTTAGATGCAAAGATAGGAAACAAAAGAATCATCAAACAAATAATTAAAGAGTTTTCATACTATGAAGTTCCCCAACAGCAAAATGGATCAAAATAACACTAAACCAAGCCACACAACTGTAAATTTCAAATATTTGAGAGAGCAGATAAGGACCTACATGCCCTACAAGGTTATCAAGAAAAAAAAATATGTTTCATATAGAAGACCAAGATCACAATGGCATTGAACTCGAGCAATAGCAATGCTGGGAGCTAGGAGACAATGACAATCTGCCTTAAAATTCCAAGAGAAGATTTCCATTTTCTAATTCTAAATTCAGTTAGCTATCTATCACAACTAAGTGTGTCTGACAATACTGTTCAACTGCACTATGTCTCAAAATATTATCCTCCATTTACCAAAATAGAGGAGTAAATCAAGAAAGAGCAAGACATGGGAGCCAGAAAGCAAGAAAATGATCAGAAGAGAGAGGTAAATGGAGATCCCAAAATGTTAGCTGCCTCAGAGGACAAACAGCCCAGGTGGAAAAAGATGGAATTCATTGAAGACAATGTATTTGAACAAACTGAGGAAAGACTGACACTTCTAAGAGAGAGTGAGAGCTTACATACGAATATAAGAAGGCACGTACATGGCGTACATACAAGCAACAGCTACATAGCTATAGAAATATAACCTTGATACTGAACAATATTTGCAAGTATGAAGAGGGTTGTTGGGAGGCATGCAAGGGACAGAGACCAGAGAAGCAACTCACCTTTGACTGCAGGAAGTCAACAGGTAAGTCCTGCAACTGAAAAGCAAAGAACTGGCACTACTGAAATTATTCATAAGTAGCAAGTATACCCCAACAGAAGTATCTTAAAGGTGGACTATTCAGTTATGTACATTAATAAACTCTTTTTTGCTTGTCCATTTGAGTTACTTTTTCTGTTTTTTTTTTAATTTGCTTTGTTTTTCCCCCACCGAGTCATGTCTAATACACACATACATATTCTCAGATCCCACATCAGAATTTTTGAAAAAAAGTATTTTGAAAAACTTTCTAGGCACTTCTGAGGCATAACTGGCTTGGAAATCACTACTTTGAAGAACAGTAATCTTTGTGAGCTGTGTTCTTTGATAAGAATTCTCATCTTTCACATTCACATAGAAAGGTAGCTCACAGCTCACATTCTGCTACATCTCTTCATATTTCTTCTTATCTTCAGCTTATGGGGCAAGATTTTATCTTATATATGCAAGTATGAAATAGTGATGATGGCAGTGGCAAGAAACACATTGCTCACTTGGGGGAAAATACACAAAAAACAAAAGACTTGAAGAAATCAGGAATTTTGTTATCTGATAAACTTGGAAATTGCCTAATGTACTTTGAACTCTTGCCCCCCTAATGTTCCTTCACCTCCGCTGCCCTGTCTCTGAAGAAAAGTTTCAGTGTTTTATCCTTTATAAGTAAAGCTGGGCAAGGGCAACACCTTCGTCCTTCATTCTATGAAGAATCCACTTCTTCTGCCAGGAATCTTGTTTTTTAGTTGAACTGAATCTGTGAATTCACTTAATAAAATGGCCTATGGGACATTTTTAAATCCTATTTTACCTGATGAAAAAATGTTTCTGCATCCCAGTTCATGCCATAGAAAATAGAGTTTTTAAATTATATGTACATTAGTGTTGCTGACATGAAAATGGGTATGAAATGTTCAAAGAATAAAACCACGAACTTGCTACATTCAGGGAAGAAAATACTAGTTACTAATTGCTGCCTAGCAAACTACCCTGAAACTTATGTGCTTAAAGAACAACTATTTTCTAATATCTCTTGATTTGTAGGTAAGGAATTCAGGCTGTTCCAGGTGATTATTCCGTTTCACGTGGCATGAATAGAAGTCACTTGGTATAGTTCAGCCAATGAGTAAGCTAATCTGGAGGGTCCAAGGTGACTTCAAATGAAGCCCTGTCACTTTGGCAAGGGTGACAGGAAAGCTGAGCTTGGTTGGGACTGCTGACCAGAGCATTTACCTAAGGAACCACCAGCCAGGATGAAGGTCTCAGGGTCGTTGCGCTTTTTTACCTGACTACTCAGGGCTCCCAGAGGGAATGTCCAAGATACCTGACTTAAGATACAAATTGTAGCCACCTTTAATCTGCCGCAGGAAGTATCATGAAACACATGTTTCTAAACACTGAGAAATTCTTTACTCCTGAGGATCGATCTAGAAATTATTCTTCTAACGAAGAGAAATATGACACTAAAATCTTTAGAAGAAGGAATAATCAAGAAGACAAAGCAAGATATATGGACACCCATAATAGAGACAACTTCAACGATTAAAAAACAAAGCTTGTATCTAGTACAGTCATTTAGCAAAATATATCACAGGAAGCAAAATCTCTGTATCAGTACGATTGAAAAACAGTTGTATTTTAAAAAAGCAAATGCATTGATGTCAACAAAACTGGCTGTGAAGCTGATGATCTTAGTGGGCGGGGAGCTGGTGGGAGTATTCTAAAAGGAGTGCCAAACGTGGGCCAAGGGATAGAAGTCAGAGCTGGTATTGTTTCCAAATAGAGTGAAGGAAAACTCACGTGTAAACCAATCTTTTCCAAAATTGTATCACTATTTACTGAGCATAATGATCTTCAGTATGCTGCTCCAGGAGGTCTTATGGGACTTGGAACAAAAATCGAGTCTGCTTCGTGCCAGGCTGACAGAAGGATCAAGCAGGTACTTGGTTTAGTTGGAGTTTTACCTGATATCTTCATGGAACTGGAAATCTCCCATTTCCTGCTTGGAAGGCTGCTAGGCTGTACGCACTGAAGGAGACAAGCAAGCAGCAAAGGTGCAAACGTTGTCTAAGAGTGAGGTGCTCATGGCGAACACAGGATCCACATCGATGGAGGAAGTTAGTGCAGTCAAGACCAATTTGGACAAGACTGTTTTGACTAATCCTGTGTGTACAGAAGTAGGAGACGAAACTATTCTTAGCAGAAGAGCTGAGAAAACAGTGCTGTTTGATTGGTTGGAGTGAAATAAGAAGAGCTGACCATATGGACAATCAAGCTGACCATAGATGGTGACTGAAGAATTTAATATAGTTAAAGAATACATATGGGTAAAGTCAGATTTTCTCTTCACAACTTATGGCTATACTTTCAAAGCCATACTGGGGAGTGAATTTCACAGCTAATTACTTTAGTAGTAGCTGTTACTCTCATTTTTTGGTGATGAAAATTTAACCTCTAGTTTTAAAATAGTGTCTACAATAAATGCAAAAATGGGCATAGTGTTAGATTGAATCTACCAGAAATGAATCATTCCCAAGTAATGTCTAATTTATCCATTAATGCAGAATGGAGGTAGAAGAAGGAATAAGGGGGATAAGTGGTAATGGAAAACAATATAATAAAAAAATAAACAATTAAAAACAAAAAAGAAAAAATAATGCAGGTTTGAAATGAAACTGTTTGTGACAACCAGCTTTTGCTGTAGTATGCATGCAATCAAACCTGCTTGAAATGAAGTTTTTCTTCTTAAAAAGTAAAATAAAATAAGTAATTAGAAATGTAGTGGATAAGAATTTCCTGCAAACAGTAGCAAGGTCTCTACATATGAAACCTTTCTAGTTTAGATTTTGAAAGACCAAAGCAGTGAGTAATACACAAGAAGCAGAACCTGGACAATGAAAAAAGAAAACAAATACAGGTAAGACAGGAAATAAGACAATTCTTTTAGCCACCGATGACTGAGTGATTTGAGCAGGGTTTTAGCATGGAGCATAAAGATATTACTATAAAAATTCATATGTTCTCTTCATATTTGTATTCTACAAATTATGCTGATATTAGCTATATAGTAACTTGATATACATTTCTGTTCCCTAGGCATTATTTCTGACTCAATAGATATTTGTTGTTTGAATCACTGAACATATGAAAGTACAAACAAAAGATTAATAAAGAATGAAAAATCAAGATCACCTATAATCATATCAGATTCTCATAAACTTCATAATCTGTGGGACAGTTGAAAACAGTATTCTAAATATGAGTAGAAAAAGCTAAAAATCTCAGTTTTTGCTACCTAATATACAACTTCAATGATCCCCACTGTTTTAAGAAAATGAGCTTTGAGCTGAAGTTCTCTTAAGTAATTGTAAATTACTTAAAAATAAAATTACTTATATTTTGGTTTTAACTTACAGGTAATGATTCTAACTATGTTGCCAGAATGTATGTAGAAGGATAAAGGAAAACTATAGATTCCCTTTTTTCCTTATAAATAAAAAATAATGGCTTCGCTGCTGACACAGAGCCATCTGGGGGTAAGAATATCAGGCATATTAGGAGATTGATTCTCCCAGACCTGCAGGCACCGCCCATGAGGGAACTGTGTTTCAGGAGTAAGGAGAAAATGTCACAGATTGTAACACAGTCAATGGAAAAGTAGAGAGTAAGTTATCACCTATGATACAAAGAATTCAGGACAAGCAGATTTTTTTTAAAAAGGCTTCCTTGAGAAATGATGGATAACAACATAAAGAAATTGGGAAATAATGTTCATAGTTTAGCTTCCTGAAAACTTATTATAAATTTGCTCTGTGCTGTTAATAATATTAGCTGCATAGTCTAGGGAATGATACATACTGTAGCCAAGCCAGGCATAACCATAACAAATGTTTTTTTTAGTCTGGGATTGTAATTATGCAAATTAAAATTTAGCTATAGTTCCTCTTGCCTTGGTTCTGAATGGATTGTAAGCATGGATCTAATGCAAATTTGGGATTGTGTTTTCAGTGATACTGATTGCCCCTGTACTTCAGGAAAGGGATTGAAGTAAAGGCTGTAGAAATAAGAGTGGCTTTGGTTATCAGAATAGTTTTCGAGTTTGTACTTTTTTGTATTGGTAGTGTGACTTCATGCAAAGACTGAGATATCTGTC